>CAUYRH010071674.1:0-25954 GCA_963574655.1 Perodicticus potto
GTAAAACTGTCTCTATTCACAGATGACAATCTTTTTTTTTTTTTTGAGACAGAGCCTCAAGCTATTCCCCTGGGTAGAGTGCTGTAGCTTCACAGCTCACAGCAACCTCCAATGCCTGGACTCAAGCCAGTCTCCTGCCTCCGCCTCCCAAGTAGCTGGGACTACAGGCGCCCACCACATTGCCCAGCTATTTTTTGGTTGCAGCTGTCATTGTTGTTTGGCAGGCCCGGGCTGGATTCAAACCTGCCAGCTCAGGTGTACGTGACTGGCGCCTTAGCTGCTTGAGCCACAGGCGCTGAGCCGGATGACATAATCTTATATAAAGAAAATCTTAAGGAATTTGCTAGAAAAAATTAGAACAATTTTTTTTTTTTTTTTTTTGAGAGAGAGTCTCACTTTGTCACCCTTGGTAGAGTGCTGTGGTATCACAGCTCACAGCAACTTCAAACTTTGGGGCTCAAGCAATTCTCTTGCCTCAGCCTCCCAAGTTACTGAGACTACCAGCACCCCTCCACAACATCCAGCTATTATTAAAGATGAGGTCTCACTCTTGCTCAGGTTCGTCTCAAACTCATGCGCTCAGGCAATCCACCCACTTCAGCCTCCCAGAATGCTAGGATTACAGGTGTGAGCCACCGCACCCAGTCCAAATTAGGATAAGTAGATGAGTTTAGCAAAGTTGCAAGATAAAAGATTGTTATAAAAAGTTAATTGTATTGGGTGGCATCTGTGGCTCAAAGGAGTAGGGCACCGGCCCCACATGCCAGAGGTGGCGGGTTTAAGCCCCACCCCAGCCAAAAACTGCAAAAAAAAAAAAGTTAATTGTATTTCTATAAGCTTGCAAAGAACAATCTAAAATTAAATTAAGAAACTAATTCCATTTATAATAGCATTCAAAAGAATAAAATACCTAAGAATAAATTTAACAAAAGAAGAAAAACTCTGAAAACTGCATATAATTGTGTAAAGAAATTAAAGATGATTGAAAGAAATAGAAAAGACATCCCGTGTTCATGAATAAGAAGCCTTAGCATCATTAAGTTGGCAATACTCTCCAAATCTATGTGCAAATTTAATGCAATCCCTATGAGAATCCCAGATGACTTTTTTATAGAAATTGACAGGTGATTATTATTATTATTTTTCTGAGACAGACTCTCATTCTATCCCCCTGGGTTGAGTGCCCTGGCATCATAGCTTACAGCAATCTCAGACTCTTGGGCTTGAGTGATCCTCTTGCCTCAGCCTCCCAGAAAGCTAGAACTATAGGCATCTGCCACAATGCCCAGCTAGTTTTACTATTTTTAGTGGAGACGGGGTTTTACTCTTGCTCAACCTGGTCTTGAACTCCTGAGCTCAGGTGATCCACCCACTTTGGCCTCCCAGAGTGCTAGGATTACACGTGTGAGCCACAGAGCCTGGCCTGACAGGTGATTCGTAATTTTTCATGGAATTTCAAGGGACCCAGAATAAACAAAAACAATCTTTAAAGTGAAGACCAAAATTGGATGACTCACTCTTCTTGATTTCAACATTTACTGCAAAGCAGTTCTAATCAGGACAGTGAGGTACTCGCACAAGGATGTAACTATACACCAAGGGAAGAGAATTGAGAGTCTGGAAATAAACCTATATATCTATTATCTGTTAATTTTCAGCAAGGGTGCCAAGACCATTCAATGAAAAATGAAGTCTTTTCAACAAATGGCACTAGGTCAGGGCACCAGCACATGCACAGGGGTTGGTGGGTTTGAACCCAGCCTGGGCCTGCTAAACAACCATGACAATAACAACAACAGCAACAAAAAATAGCTGAGTGTTGTGGTAGGCGCCAGTAGTCCCAGCTACGCGTGGGAGGCTGAGGCAAGAGTTTGAGGTTGCTGTAAGCTGTGATGCCACAGCACTCTACCAAGGGCAACATAGTGAGACTCTGTCTCAAAAAAAAAAAAAAATGACACTGGGACAACTAGACAGCCACATGTAAAAAAGAATGAAGTTGAATACTTCCTCATAGCATAAACAAAAATTTACTCAAAATGGATGGATCGAAGATCTAAATGTAAGGAAATAAAGCAAGAAAAACCACAGAAGAAATGACCTTGGATTTGGCAAAGGATTCGTAGATGTGACAGCAAAAGTACTAGTTCCTACCAAATAGATAAATTGGATTTTTTAGAAATTAAAAAAAATTATGATTCAAGGGACACCAACAAGGAAGTGAAACCACAGAATGGAAGAAAATAAATGCAAATCATATATCTGATAAGGGACTTTGATGCAAAATATATTAAAAACTATTACAACATGATCATCAAAGGACAAATAATCTAATTAAAAATGAGCGAAAGATTTAAATAGACATCTCCAAGGAAGATGTACAAATAGCCCGTCAAACACATGAAAAGGTACAGACATCATTAGTAGATTTCATTTACATCAAGTAAATGAAAATCAAAATCATATTGCCATACTACTTCACTTGTAGTAGGATGGCTATGATTATTTTAAAAAGAAAATAACATTTAGTTGGTAAGGATGTCCAGACACCAGAGCCCTTACACATGGCTGGTGGAAATGTAAAATGATGTGGCCACTTTGCAAAACTATCTGGAGGTTCTTCAAATAATTAAACATAGAATTACCTCTGACCCAATAATGCTACTCTCAGGTATGTACCCAAGTGAAATGAAAACTTATGATCACACAAAAACCTGTACACTTATGTTTATAGTAGCATTTTTCATAATAGCTTATAGGTAGAAAAAAACAAATGTCTATCAACTAATGAATGGATAAAGAAAATGCCATGTATCCATACAATGAAGTATTTGAATAAAGTACTATTAGATGCTACATCATGGACAAACTTTGAAACTTGATCCTAAGTGAAAAAAGTCAAAGAAGTAAAAGGAGACCATATATTATAGGATTCCATTTGTATGAAAGTCCAGAATAAGGCCAGGCGAGGTAGCTCACACCTGTAATCCTAGCACTCTGGGAAGCTGAGGTGGGTGGATTGCCTAAGCTCAGACATTCAAAATCAGCTTGAACAAGAGCAAGCTCCTATCTCTAAAATCAGCCAAGCATTGTGGCTGGCGTCTGTAGTCTCAGCTACTTGGGAGACAAAGGCAAGAGAAGTTGCTATGAGCTTTGATGACAGGGCACTCTACGGGGGGGAAGGGGGGGCGTCAAAGTGAGACTGTGTCAAAAAAGAAAGAAAGAAAGAGAGAGAGAGACAGAGACAGAGAGAGAAAGAAGGAAGGAAGGAAGCAAAGAAAGAAAGAAAGAAAAGAAAGAAAGACCAGAAGAGGCACATCTTTTGGGTAGATTAGGAGCTGCTTAGGGATTGGGGTGGGAGGGGGAAAGGTGGAGGTTAAGGTACAGGAGGGCAATAGCTAAGGAGTTATGGGGTTTCTTTTTGAGGTGGTAAAATTCTTCTAACATTGTGGTGATGGTTGCACAACCCCATAAATTAAGTGCCACTGAATTACACACCTACAAGGTGAAGTGTATGGTATGAGTTGTATCTTTTCTTATTTTTTTTTTTTTTTTTTATTGCCCATGGTAGAGTGCTATGGAGTCACAGCTCACAGCAACCTCCAGCTCTTGGGCTTAGGCGATTCTCTTGCCTCAGCCTCCTGAGTAGCTGGGACTACAGGTGCCCGCCACAACGCCCAGCTACTTTTTTGTTGCAGTTTGGCTGGGGCCGGGTTTAAACCCACCACCCTCGGTATATGGGGCTGGCGCCCTACTCGCTGAGCCACAGGAGCCACCGGGTATGGGTTATATCTTAATAAAGCTGTTAAAAAAAATTGGAAGTGTTGGGGAGTGTCACTTCTTCAAGGGGTCTTTCTCATAGATTTCCATGAGGGCATCATGGATTTCAATGGTTGACCACATGGAAGATTATTCTTTAAGCAAAAATGCCTTTGTTTTTCACTTGACAGGCATTTATGTAGATCAAAATTGGATGACATGAAGTCTCAAGCTCAGAGCAACAGAGGACTCATGAGGGGCTCTTCCTGGCCTCAGGCTGGCCCAGTGCTGCATCACTCACCAGTCAACGCTGACCAGCTGAAGTCAGCAGTTGTTTGTGGTCAACATAAATTTCGCTATTTCTGCTGACTTCAGAAACTTTTTTTTTTTTTTTTTTTGAGACAGAGCCTCAAGCCGTCACCCTGGATAGAGTGCGTAGCATCACAGCTCACAGCAACCTCCAATTCCTGGGCTCAAGCGAATCTCCCGCCTCCGCCTCCCAAGTAGCTGGGACTATAGGCGCCCGCCACAACGCCCGGCCATTTTTTGGTTGCAGCCGTCATTGTTGTTTGGTGGGCCCGGGCTGGATTTGAACCTGCCAGCTCAGGTGTATGTGGCTGGCGCCTTAGCCCGTTGAGCCACAGGCACCAAGTCACTTTTTTTTTTTTTTTTTGATAATACCATATTCTCACTATGTTGCCCTCAGCTCACAGCAACCTCCATCTCTTGGGTTTAAGCAGATTCTCTTGCCTCAGCCTCCCCAGTAGCTGGGACTACCAGGCATCCGCCACAATGCCAAGCTTTTTTTTATTGCTTTTGTCATTGTTGTTTAGCTGGCCTGGGCCAGGTTCTAACCTGCCATCCTCGGCACATGTGACTGACGCTATAACCACTGTGCTATGGGCACTAAGCCAGAATTCAAAAACTTTTGACAATAGAACAAATCATAGGGAGACCAATATGAAATACCAAATCTCCTTCCTATCCCCTTCTAAGTGTGAGTTTGACATTATGATCTTTATTTCTTTAAAAAATCCCTCGAGCAACACATCGTCACTGTGACTGTCAGTCACTATAGCAGCACTTCTCAACCCTGGCTATGGCTGTGAATCTCCCGAGGAGTTTCTAAAAGTTAGCAGACGCTGGACTCCCCCCCTAGACAAATTGAAACCAAATCTCTTTGGGGAGGAAGACCTGGGCATCTGAGTCTTTTAACAGCCCCACAGGTGCTGAGAATCACTGTCACTAAGCAGTGAGGTAAGGCAGACCCCCACTAAAGGGAAGGTCTGTAGGAACTTAGAGTCCCAAATGTAAATTCTCCAGTCAGGGATCCAGGTGGTAAACAATCCTGCAGTGATTACAGCTCTGAGACATAATCCCTCATCATCTAATCTAATCTCTTTAGTTTTCAGAAGTTCAAATAGCACCAGAGATGCAAGAGTCCAGCCAAGGTTTCCTGATTTTGTCCTTGTCCCCAGAAGATTGAGGGGCTTCCTCTGGCAAGAGACTGCCCCTTGACTGTCTCTGGCCCAGTCCCAGGAGAGGGCGGCCACCGGTGGCGGTGCCAGAGCAGTGCGGTGGACTCTGCCTCTGAGCTGTGCCTCCTCAAGCCACTCTGAGGCCTTGTGAGCGCTTGATACACACCAGACCAAGACTGCACAAAATTTGCCACCGCTATCAAAATGTCAGCTACCCCAAACCAAAATAAGGCAATGGAAATGCTGAACTGGGTGCCTGAGATATTAATTGATTTCGTTATTGCAAGCTTCTTCATGAAGACTTTGGAGTGGATCCTGGATAGTGTTTAAAAGGACATTAAAACCTGCTGTGGAAATGCAAACTTTCTTTTTTACACACTCTTCAGCTCTCTTCTTTCATACCCTGTCCCAAAGAGGCAAAGCCAGACACACAGAAACTAAATACTGTCATGCCAGAAATTCCACACTGCAGAGCCAAAGGAACACACAACGTGTGATTTTTTCCAAAGCAGCAAAGAAGAAGCAAAAGCCTGCGCAGAACACGTGGAGCATGTGTGAGAAATCAGGAGAGCAGGGCTATGTCAGCAGGCAGGTGTCAGAGCTGAGATACAGTCCCAGAGTCTGCTGTGCTGGACTTTGCTCAGAGGGTGCCTTTTCCTAGTCCAGATAAGGCCCAGAGACAAAAAAGGGAATTGATGGCCAAGGCCAAGGCCACACTATTAGAGGATGAAGACATGGGGAGGAGGGTTCAGTTTCTGATCCAGTGTTTCCTCCCAAATATCAATCCACTTCTTTCTTTCTTTCTTTTTTTTTTTTGAGACAGAGCCTCAAGCTGTCACCCTGGGTAGAGTGCCGTGGCATCACAGCTCTCAGCAACCTCCAGCTCCTGGGCTCAAGTGATTCTCCTGCCTCCACCGCCTCCTGAGTAGCTGGGACTATAGGCGCCCACCACAATGCCCGGCTCTTTTTGGGTTGCAGCCATCATTGTTGTTTGGCGGGCCCGGGCTGGATTCAAACCCGCCAGCTCAGGTGTATGTGGCTGGCGCCTTAGCCGCTTGAGCCACAGGCGCTGAGCCCGTCCACTTTTTTCTTATGTTCAATGTTTTCACTATGTGATAGTTACTTTATTCAGAGTACACTTTGGTGTGGTGCTATCAACTCTCATTTTAAGGGAAGAACACTGTCCCTGTGGGCTAACATTTCCTGCAGCATTCCTGCCATCCTGCAGCTTTGTGCAAAGCTGTGGTATTTTTAGTAGGGACCTACCTCTTCAAGCCCTGGGCCACCTCATTCTGTAATTCCTCTTCCTGAGGACTGTCAAGGGGAGTTGCTCTCGGTGCTGAGACAGCACTTTTTCTGAGTGCTGCTTTTAGTTTTAGTTTTTCATTTCAAGTTACGAAACTGAGGTCTCGTCTTTAAATTGGCTGCTTAGAAAGCTCAAAGCCCAGGGCATGGCTTCCAGCAAATGCACAGGACACCAGCGAGTGTTTTATGAACCAACTTCACTCCTGACTCATCTTTTTTCATTTATTTCCTTCATCTCATTTTCCTCATTCTTCCATTTTAAACTTCATTGTGTTTTATTTTTGAGAAAAAAATAAACATTTCCTATCCATTGTGTTCACTTCAAAAATCATGATAAAATCCGTGAGCCCTGCCCCCCGACAGCTACAGACTGGAATCCCCCCAGCTCCTGGCCCTTGAGGATGGCTCGAACACCTTTCCTGTTTTCTCTCTCCTACCTACCAAGTCAAGACCCCTGCAAGTTGCAGCTCAGGCACGGTCCTCTCTTGGAAGCCTTTTCTGAAACCTCCATCCCCAGTAGGACTTACCCCTCTCTGCTTGGGCCCCTACAGAGCCCTGGAAGGGGCTTCCTCTATCAGACTGTCTGTGACCTGATGGATCATCTCAGGCTGGCCCAAGACACGTGTCAGCGCTGAACAGTTCACACATTACTCATAAAGACCTAGCACAAAATTGATGGCTCTAAATGTGTACCTTATGTTTAAGTATAGTCATTACATAAGAATTCACAGAGTCACATCTGTAATCCTAGCACTCTGGGAGGCTAAGGTAGAAGGATCCCTTGAAACCAGGAGTTTGAGGCTGCTTGTGAGCTAGGCTGACTCCCCAGCATTCTAGCCTGGCAACAGAGACTCTGTCAAAAATAATAATAATAATAATAATAATAAGAGAAGGAAGGGAGGAAGGGAGAGAATAATTCCCAGATAAGAGAGTGAAGAGGAGCTGCAGGCTGGACCAGTCCCTGAAGACAACTGAAGCGTATTAGATGCCCAACATCTGCGAAGTACTTCACTCACAGGACACCCCCTTTGAGTGTCATCCCCATTTTACAGACCTGGAGACTGAGGTCAGTTAAAGTGTTTTGAGTGGTGTGCCTTAAGATGCAGTTAGACCCGGAGGGGGTCAGGCCATAGTGGACCAGGCAAGCTAATTCACATATCTATGGGCCATCTGCTATGACACCTAAGCAGAAAGATATCCAGAGGAGAAGCTCAAGAAGCACGGAGAAAGGCTGGGCACCAGCCACATACACTGAGGGTGGTGGGTTCGAACCCGCCCGGGGCCAGCTAAACAACAATGACAACTGCAGCAAAAATGTAACCGGGCCTTTTGGTGGGTGCCTATAGTCCCAGCTACTTGGGAGGGAGGCAAGAGAATCGCTTCAGCCCAAGAGTTTGAGGTTACTGTGAGCTGTGACGCCACGTTACCGAGGGCGACATGGTGAGACTTTGTCTCAAAAGAAAAAAAAAGAAAAAGCACGAAGAAGCCCACTTGGGGATATGCATGAAGTAAGTAGGGCTGGGCTGCCAGAGGCAGGGTGGATAGGACAAGAGCCCCAGGGCCTCCATTGGGTAGAAGAAGGGGACAGGGACCTTGAACTTCAATGTTAGAGGTGGCATCTCGCACGGAGCAACGCGGAGAACCACTGGAAAGCTCCGGACAGAGAACAGAGCCAGGGGCTGTGTGCGGAGGGGAGTTCCCCAACCAGGGTCGCGGGCGGCGGGTCGGATGTTAGTGCAGTACCCAGGCTCTAGGTGTTCAGTGCTTGGTCCCCTGGCAGGAAATCCAGAGCCATCTCATGGACAAATCAAAAGGTCTGCAAATAAAAACAACCTCTTCTTGGTTCCTGCAGGGTCTTGCGTTCCAATGCGGAGAGGGGAGTTTCCCTTCCGGAGGCCCAGCCGGCCTTGAGGACGTTAGGGGAGGCTCTGGTTGTGCCCAGATCTTGCGCCTGTGCTGCGACTGGTTTAGGCGCGGGCTGTGGACCCGCAGAGGGCGGGCGCTGGGTCCTCTGCTGGTGGGTGGCCCGGCTGAGGGTCTGCGAGGGTCTGCCTGCCTGAGTCAGGGGTGTTCTGCGGCCTGCGTTCTGGCTTTGGCTTTGGCACAGTCCCTCCCCCACCCCAGCCCCCCTGCTTTGACCAGCAAACTTCTGGGTGACGGATGCACACGCGGGATGAGCAGAGAGCGCGGGGATATGAGCCACACCTGGAGCGCTAGGCAAGGCGTTCAACTTTTAGCAAGGGCACTGCCGTTTCCACGCAGCAGGCCGAGACCAGACTTTGAATTTGGAGACACTGGTCATTTTTGTGATAGACTATCATTGGTGTGAGAGGATCCGCTAGGATAACCAACAAAAATGAGAGAGGGGATTAGAGATCACCAATCTGCTGCTTAGGGAGGAAACCCATTACCATAAAGTAAGTGTGATGCTGCTAACAGAGGTGACTTGTATTTGAGCATCTGTTTAACCAGAATGAGGCCTCGGAAGAATGAGCAAACGAGTTCCTCTAAATATGGATTTCTATGGTAGTCAGCACATCTGAATGGCTCTGGGATGCTGCTGTGACTATAAGGCCGCACCTGGCTGGGGGTGGAGGGGGCTGGGTTTCCCTGAAAGAGGTGGATGTTCTGCTCTGCCTTATGTCTGGGAGATCACGCAGGCCTGGTCAGGAGGGCAGGGGGAATTCTGGAACTACCAGTCCAGCGAAGCCAGTGCTGTGAGGCCACAACTTCCCAACTTACTTTCAATCTCTGACCAGAAGAGTACTCCTTCAGGTAGAGAGAGGTGAGCTCTATCTTGTAGATGGGCGGATAGCATCATATGAATGATACAGGCTTCTGGTACCAAAGGTCACCCGAACGTGTGTTTTTGTGCAAAATAATTTCACTAATTTTATTTGTAACTTTCTGATAAAAAAAAATACAAAAATAACTTTTGGGAACATAGTTAAGGTAATTGAAGACCAGAAAGGAAGACACCCCATTGTCCCAGATGAAGAATAGAGGGAAGGTGAAGGGGTGGATCCTGAGGTAGACACACAAGCCCTGGCTGGGAAATGCTACATCATCTTGAGGAAGTGTGTGGAGAAAGAGACGTCTTGTATAGGTTTTCGGCAGCTGTTTCTTTGAATGTGTTGAATCAGTTTCTTGCTCATCTGTTCATGCTTTCTAAGAGGTGTTCCTTGAAAAGTGTAAGAGAAAAAAGTGTTTATTCCAAAGCACATCCAGTTGTTTTGCTCCCTTTTGAGGCTACTTCAGAAAGAAGAATGACCAGATTCAGTGCTTTCTCCAGGATCCCAGGGACCAGATAGGAAGGTGTGTAAGAGAGGACAAGTAGATGATACCTAAAAGTTAGGTTAATAGAAGTAAAAATGAGATTTTAAATTCAAAAAGATTAGAAGAAACAAAGAAGTGTGCAAATTGCACACTATTTTAAATTGGACACAAACTTCATGGCCACCCCGTGTATTCGTAATAAGTTTGATACAGAAAGAAGGTCTGGCAATTATAAATATTTAAACACTTAACAGACCCTCAAAATACATGAAGTAAAAAAAATGGCAGAATTGTACAGGCAACTCTCCCAATAATAGTTGGAAACTTTGAGACTTTCAATAATGAATAAACCAGAGAGGAGATAAACAAGAAAATAGACGACTAGAACAGCTCAATAGAACTGCTAGACCTAGCAGACAGGCACAGAACAATCCATCCAACAACAGAAAGCACATTCTTCCAAAGTGCACATGGGACATTCTCTACGCTAAACTAATGTGTTAGGCACATTCTCTAGGATTAACTAATATGTTAGGCCACAAAATTTTTAATGGATTTAAAAATGTAGATAACACACAAAATATCTTCTCTGACCTCAATGAGATGATGTTAGAAATCAGTAACATAAGATAAACTGGAAAATTCAGAAATATGTGGAAATTAAACACTGTACTCTTATACAAAGAAGAAACTACAAAGGATATCTTTAAATGATTGAAATAATTGAGATAATTGAAAATGAAAACACAGCATATCAAAATTTGTAGAATGCACTAAAAGTGCTGAGAGAAATTTATAGCTATAAATGTCTAGTTTATAAGATCTCAAATTGATAACTTTATATCTTAAGAAACTAACAAATAAAGAGTAAGCTAAACACAAAGATAGCAGAAATAAGATGATAAAGAGTGGCGGGCCTTCCTGGGCACGAAGCAATGGTGGAGAAGACCATGTCAAACCTGGAATCAGAGTTGAAGGGAAAAGGTGGGATCCCTGAGCCTGGGGGAGCACTTGGCCCAAGAAGGCCTCTTTCTTTGCCCTGGGTACCACCGCCTCCTGCTCAGCCGAACAGATGCCGGGCAGGGCACAGGGGTGGTGGGAGGGGGTTGTGCCAGGATGACTCAGGATGGCAGTGGGGCAGGCATGACCATGGAGCAGCTTCCGTGGCCTTTAGTCATACCTACTCATTGTTCCAAGTTTTCTCTCTCTTTCTCTCTCTCTCTTTTTTGAGATAGAGTCTTACTTTGTACCCTGGGTAGAGAGCCGTGGCATCGCAGCTCAGAGCAACCTCAAACTTTTTGAGCTCAAGCAATTCCCTTGCTTCAGCCTCTCAAGTACTTGGGACTACAGGCTCCTGCCACAATGTGCAGCTAATTTTAGAGACGGGGTCTCGCTCTTGCTCAGGCTAGTCTCGAACCAGTGAGCCCAGGCAATCCACTCACTTCAGTCTCCCAGGGTGCTAGTATTACACACATGAGCCACCGTGCTCAGTCTCTTTCCAAGTTTTCTACAATGGATATGTGTATTTAAGTGGTCAGGAAACAAGAACTAAAACTGAAATATAATAATAATAATGATGATAATAATAGAAAAGATGAGAACAGAACTTTAAAAATATAGGAAAAAACCTAATCAAGAAAGTCAATAAAACCAAAAGTTGTTTTCTTGAAAAGATCAACAAAATTGACAAAACTATAGCTAGACAAATAAAAATTAAAAGTGAGAAGATGCACATGACTAAAATAAAAAATAACAGTAGAGAGATAACCACTGACCTTACAGAGTAAGAAAGATTACATGAGAATACTCTGAGCAGTTTGTGCTTGGAAAATTAGATAACCTAGATGAAATGGAGAAAGACTTTGAAACACACAAATTATCTAAAGTGACTCAATAGGGTCGAGTGGATTGCCTGTGCTCACCGGTTTGAGAACAGCCTGAGCCAGAGAGAGACCTTGACTCTAAAAATAGCCAGGCATTGTTGTGGCCATCTGTAGTCCCAGCTACTTGGGAGGCTGAGGCAAGAGAATTGCTTAAGCCCAAGAGGTTGAGGCTGCAGTGAGCAGTGATGCAACAGTACTCTACTGTGGGTGACAAAGTAAGACTATCTAAAAAATAAAAAAATAAAGTGACTCAAGAAATACAAAAATCTCAGTAAACCTATAACAAATAAAGAGATTGTAATAATAATTTTGTACAAAAAATAAAAATGCTGCCAAATAAAAGTCCTTAGTCAGATGGTTTCACAGGTGAATTACATCAAACATTCAAAGAAACACTATTATTTTTTCTCAAATGCTTTCAAAAAATTGAAGAGGAAGAGGGTGGCGCCTGTGGCTCATCAAGTAGGGCGCTGGCCCCATATGCAGAAGGTGGTGGGTTCAAACCTCGGCCAAACTGCAAAAACAGAAAAATAGCGGGGCATTGTGGTGCGCGCCTGTAGTCCCAGCTACTCGGGAGGCTGAGGCAAGAGAATCACCTAAGCCCAAGAGTTGGAGGTTGCTGTGAGCTGTGTGACGCCACGGCACTTTACCAAGGGTGATAAAGTGAGACTCTGTCTCTACAAAAAAAAAAAAAAATTGAAGAGGAAGAAAACATTTCCTAATTCACTTTTTGAGGCTGGCATTACCTTGCTTTCAAAGCCGGATAATGACATCACAAGAAAAGAAAATTGCAAAGTAATGTTGGTTATAAAAATAGATGTATAAATTCTTTTTTTTTTTTTTTTTGAGACAGAGTCTCACTCTGTTGCCCTGGCATTGTCAAAGCTCACAGCAAACTCAAACTCTTGGTCGCAAGGATTCTCTTGTCTCAGCTTCCCAAGTAGTGGGGATTACAGGTGCCCACCACTAAGCCTGGGTAGTTTTTTTATTTTTAGTAGAGATGGGGTCACGCTCTTGCTCAGGTTGGTCTCTACCTCCTGAGCTCAAGCAATTCACCTGCCTTGGCCTCCCAGAGTACTAGGATTAATTACAAGCATGAGCCACTCCACCCAGCTGGCATTTGCCTTTTTGTTTTTAATATCAGCTTCCCTCTAAATGGTCTTTGGAAAACGTAAAACTTAATTAATTTATGTTTATTTTTGGAGACAGTCTCACTTTGTTGCCCTTGTTAGAGTGCCGTGGTATGAGCACAGCACATTTTATCAACAATTATGAAACCTACCTTAAACATATCAGCTAAGTACTTCTTTGTTTTTGAAGCAGAGTCCTGCTCTGTTGCCCAGGCTAGAGTGCCATGGCGTCAGCCTAGCTCACAGTAACCTCAAACACCTGGGTTCAAGCAATCTTCCTGCTTCAGCCTCCAAGGTTGCTGGGACTGCAGGTACCTGCCACAATGCCAGGCTAATTTTTCTTCTTCTTCTTCCTTTTTTTTTTTTTTTTTTGCAGAGATTGGCGGGCGGAGGGTGTCTCACTCTTGCTTAGGCTGGTCTTGAACTCATGAGCTGAAGTGATCTTCCCACCTCGGCTTCCCAGAGTGCTAGGATTATAGGTGTGAGCCACAGTGCCCAGCCTCACTAAGCACTTTCTATTCAATTTCAGTAAATGCAAAAAAAATTGAACAAAGAAAGAATTAATTTCCCCAAATTCTCCAGTCAACATATAAAGATCAAAGTCAAGATCTAAAGATATAATAAATCAAATCGCTATTCTAGGTGACTACATTGCGTTTGGCAAACGTTTATGAATGTGCCATTTCAAAATTATTAAACAATGATTCCAATATCTAGGAATGACAAAGTATTTGTAAAATCTTGCATATACTCATGTGAGGTTTTCATGAATATTCTTTAGTGCTTATTCTCCTATTTTGCACAACACATGAAGCCATAATTGGGATGTTTGTCCCTTAAACTTCGTGTTGAAATTTGATCCCCAGTGTTGGAGGTGGGGCCTAGTAGGAGGAGTTCGGGCGGATCCCTCATAAATAGATTAGCGCCTTCCCTGCGGGAGGCATGAGTTCTCACTCCTTCAGTTCTGGTCGGAGCTGGTTGTTAAAAGGAGCTGGGCACACAGCTCCATTACCGAGAACTCATTGTGCCCAGTTCCTGCATTCCAGAGGCGCCCAAGCCAAAGACAGGAAGAAGATCGTGGACCAGTGAAAGAACCATTATCCACACTTGTGTTTACACGGGCTGCGGCAAAACCTATACAAAGAGTTCCCTTCTTGAGGCACATCTGCGATCCCACACGGGTGAGAACCCCACCCCTGTGACTGGGATGGCTGTGGGTGGAAATTCACCTGGTCCGATGAACTGACGCGGCTCTACCGCAAACACACCGGGCACCGCCGGTTACAGTGCCAGAAGAGCAACCGTGCATTTTCTAGGTCGGACCACCTCGCCTTGCACATGAAGAAGCACATTTAAGTCCCAAACAAGGGATATGATCCACACTGCCAGAAAAGAATTCAGTATTTTATATCTTTCACCTGGTCTTCCCAAGGAGGACGGGAAGAGCCCTGCTGGAAAGCATGACAATCACGGTCAGGATCCCCCCTGGTTCACCTTGTGAATGAATGGTCAGGAAACCTAAGGAAGCCAAAAATCAAAAATCAAAGAACAGATTGACTCTGTGACTGGATCTTCTATCATTCCAACTCTAAATCCAACTTGAATATTCCTGGACTTAACAAAATGCCAATGGGGTGTCTGTAAGTTGTGGCCATCAGGGTATAAATTAGATCTGTGAGCTGAGGGAGGGAAAGATCAGAATTCCCTTGAGTTGTGTTTTGATGCAATATAAGCATAAAGATCACCTTGTGTTTTTTGTTACATTATTATTTTTTTTATTTCTATTTTTTTTGAGACAGAGCCTCAAGCTGTCCCCCTCAGTAGAGTGCTATGGCATCACATCTCATAGCAACCTCCAATTCCTGGCCTCAAGCGAGTCTCCTGCTTCTGCCTCCCAAGTAGCTGGGCTGCCCGCCACAACGCCCGGCCATTTTTTGGTTGCAGCTGTCATTGTTGTTTGGCGGGCCCAGGCTGGATTTGAACCCACCTGCTCAGGTGTACGTGGCTGGCACCTTAGCCCGTTGAGCCACAGGCGCCGAGCCTACATTATTATTATGATGATGCTAGAAGAAAGCCATTATTATGATGCTAGAAGAAAAATCAGGTACTGAAACTGTGTTCTAATAGCTTAAAAATTGATGGTGTTTGGCTAGGCACCCTTATCTCAGTACTTAGGGCTCTGGCCACATACACCCGGCGCAGCCCTGCTAAACAACTATGACAACTGCAACAAAAAAATAGCCCAGCATTGTGGCAGGTGCCTGTAGATCCAGCTACTGGGAGTCTGAGGCAAGATAATTGCTTAAGCCCAAGAGTTTGAGGTTGCTATGAGCTGTGACACCATGGCACTCTACCAAGGGTTGCATGGTGAGACTCTATCTCAAAAAAAAAAAAAAAAAAATTGCTGATGTTTGGTGAGTCTTGGTTCTAAAGGTACCAAACCAGGAAGCCAAGTTGTCAAACTGCTGCATACTTTCACAAGGAAAATCTATTTTGGTCTTCCGATCTACATTTATGACCTAGATCAGGTAAATACGCCTGGTTTACTTAAACGTTTTTATGCAGACTGTTATGCACTGTGGTTTCAAATGTGCAATAATTGGTACAATGGTTTATTCCCAAGTATGCCTTAAGCAGAACAATTTTTTTTTATATATATAGTTCTTTGCCTTAACAAACATGTAATATCAATTTTTTTTTAAAAAAAAGAGCTGGGCACCTCCATCACCTCTCCCTTTTGCTTCCTCTCGCACCCTGTGATCTCTGAACACACTGGCTCCCATTCACCATCCACCATGAGTAGAAGCAGCCTGAGGCTTTCAGCAGTTGCCTAACTGTTCCGTCAGCAGAATCATGAAACCTTTTTTCTCTAAAAATTACCCAGTCTCAGGTACTCCTTTATTGCAACACAAACAAACCAGGATAGAAGATAAGTATTCTTAGCAATGCAGCACAAATAATATCATTATGTCTCTCTTAGTCTTTGATTTCTTTCTACATAAAACATGATTCACAGAGTTCCATGAGCTTCTCAATAATATTACTAAAAATGTATTGGGTGGCACATGTGGCTCAGTGAGTAGGGCGCTGGCCCCATATACCGTGGGTGGCAGGTTCGAACACGGCCCTGGCTGAACTGCAACAAAAAAATAGCCGGGCTTTGTGGCAGGCACCTGTAGTCCCCAGCTGACTATATTTAGTCCCAGCTACTCAGGAAGCTGAGGCAAGAGAATCACCTAAGCCCAGGAGTTGGAGGTTGCTGTGAACTGTGACTCCACGGCACTCTACCCAGGGTGATAAAGTGACACACTGTCTCTACAAAAAAAAAAAAAAAATTATTAAGAAAACAGTCATTATCTTATCAGCACACGAGACAATAAAATACTGGTTTTAGTAGCTAAGTGGATCTAACAAGTACAAAAATGAATATTTTATCACCTTGCAAATTAGCCACAAATTTAGAAATAGACATGCATGGCTTCATGGCTATAACAAAATTATAACTACACATAATCTAAATTGATTTTGAAGTATACAGTTAATTTTGCTTTGAAAACAATCAAATCAGGGCCAGGCAAGATGTCTCACACCTGTAGTCCTAGCGCTCTGTGAGACTGAGGTGGGTGGATTGCCTTAGCTCACTGGTTCAAGACCTGCCTGAGTTCACTGGTTTGAGACCAGCCTGAGCAAGAGCAAGATCCCGTCTCTAAAAATTAGCCTGGCATTGTGGCAGGCACCTGTAGTCTCAGCTACTCGGGAGGCTGAGGCAGGAGAATCACTGGAGCCAAAGAGTTTGAGGTTGCTGTGAGCTATGACTTTACAGCACTCTACAGAGGATGACAAAGTGAGACTGTGTTCCAAAAAAACCCAAAATAGTCAAATCAATGAATCTAAAGAAATTCTATTAATTATTACTGGTGTTCAAGGACTATTATATCCTAAATGACCATTAATATTAACTACACACTAAGTTTTTGGTTTAGTAGTAACCTGAATTTACTATTTATGGTAAATTAGTTTTTGTTCCTTGAATTCTCTGCCCAGTTGCTTAATGTTATGGTAGACTACCATGGCCTTATATTTCTAATCAAATGACTTCCAACAGGATCCTAAATTTGTCTAAAGTTAAGTTGAAGGAGATTGTGGAAAAAATAAGGCTAAAGGAATTTTTAATTTTTTAACTTTTATATCTCTTTAAGAGGATCTGTCTCACAAATTCTCATCTTCTACACTAATCAATAGAATTTCAATGAGCTAATTACAAGTTTCCATTCCATGAAAAGTAAAATATTTTGTTTTTTAATTCTCTCTCTTTTTTTTTTTTTTTTGAGACAGAGTCTCACTATGTCACCCTCAGTAGACTGCTGTGACATCATAGCTTACAGCAACCTGAAACTCTTGGGCTTAAGCTATTCTGTTGCCTCAGCCTTCCAGGTAGCTGGGACTATAGGCACCTGCCACAATGCCTGGCTATTTTTTTGTTGGAGTTGTCGTTGTTGTTTAACTAGCCTGGGCTGGGTTTGAACCCACCACCCTCAGTGCATGTGGCCAGCACCATAACCACTGTGCTATGGGCACCGAGCCTGTTTTTTAATTTTCTTTTTCTTTCTTTCTTTCTTTTTTTTTTTTTTTTTTTGAGACAGAGCCTCAAGCTGTCACCCTTGGCAGAGTGCTGTGGCATCACAGCTCACAGCAACCTTCAACTCCTGGGCTCAAGTGATTCTCTTGCCTCCCTCTTCCAAGTAGCTGGGACTACAGGCACCTGCCACAACGTCCGGCTATTTTTTTGTTGCAGTTCAGCCGGGGCCGGGTTTTAACCCACCACCCTCAGTATATGGGGCCGGCGCCCTACTCACTGAGCCACAGGTGCCACCCTTAATTTTCTAAGTGTAAAAATAATTTACCTTTAGTAGAGTATTCATATTTTAACTTACAGTAGTATTACATAACTCCTCAATTCTCTATAACAGAGAATGAGAGAATGGGACTCAATTTGAATTCTATTTTCCAAATTTAAAAAGCTAGTTAAAAATAAATTTAGCCTTAGTAATAAAACGGAGAAGAAACTATATGCTGCCTGAAACACCCTTACAACATTTAACATTTGTAAAAATGTTTACATTTTCTTCGTATTTCTATTAATTGCATTATGACTTCTATTTATCAGGCAAGTCAGTAGATTTGTTCCAAAGAAGTATACAAGCCATTGTTGAAATTAACAGCAATATGAGTTTCTTTCAACAGAGAGCAGAGCCAGTTAGGTTTTGTACAACCAGCATTCAGAGACACTGAATCAAACCTCAGCAGTGGAGGACAATGGCTGATACTCTGATTGCTGGCGTATGCAGCTTCACCTGGCAGTGAATAAGTCTGTCTTTACTATTAGCCGAAACAAAGATCACTTTGGCAAAATCATCAAGTATTTGTGAGGAATACTTTCCAGTGATGGTAAATGGCATCTATGTTGTCCCCCAAAATATTAACATGCTTTACATTCCGGCTACCAAACTTAAGAACAAGTAGATAAGCAAAGGCATTTTTTTAAAACCGTTCCAATAGTTGCAAGATTAGAAAGTTTCAGAAATAATTACAATTATTATTTAATATGATAGTATGATTCTTAAAAAATTTAGCCTAATGAATATTAGGGTTGACTGGAACTTAATTTTTACCTACTAAGTAACATGATGCAATATGTTTAAAGGACAATGCACATGTTATGTTGAATATATTTTCTCTTATTCACAATAAAATCTATTTCATAGCACATCATATAGTTTGTTAGCTTATTTCAGAAAAAAATTCCAACTAGCCGGGCGTGTTGGCGGGTGCCTGTAGTCCCAGCTACTTGGGAGGCTGAGGCAAGAGATTCGCCTAAGCCCAGGAGCTGGAGTTTGCTGTGAGCTGTGTGACGCCACGGCACTCTACCAAGGGTGATAAAGTGAGACTCTGTCTCTACAAAAAAAAAAAAAAAGAAAAAAATTCCGTCATACCCATGTCCATTTTAAATGTCTATCTGGTTAAACATGAGAACTGCGATTATTCAAAACTTAATTAAATCGGTTGGGTGCAATGGCTCACACAGTAATCCTAGCATTCTGGGAGGCCAAGGCAGGTGGATAGCTTGAGCGCATGAGTTTGGACCAGCCTAAGCAAAACTGAGACCCCGTCTCTACTAAAAACAGAAAAACCAAGGCAAGAGGATCGCTTGAGCTTGAATTGGAGGTTGCTTGAGCTATGTCGCCATGGCACTCTACCCAGGGCCATAGCTTGTGACTGTCTCAAAAAAAAAACTTAATTAAATTAAAACTTAAACATAATCAAGAGTTTTTTTTTTTCTCACTCTTTTCTATCTCTAAAGAATTTTTTTTAGATCTATTATAAATTGTGAACTTTCAGTATGAGAGATTTTGAGTTTGTGTTTAAATCATACAAAGTCAGAAATAGTACCCTAAAGTATATCATATTCTAGTTGGTGCTGAAGACATGCTAAGTTAATATTGCTACAACCTGAAAGGCTCTCTTCTTTCTTTTTCCTTTTTCTTTTCTTTTCTTTCTTTCTTTTCTTTTTTTTTTAATTCTTTGGGATTCTTTGAGGGTGCAAAGAATTAGGTTACACTGTTTGCATTTGTTAGGTAAAGTCCCTCTTTTAACTGTGTCCTGCCCCCAAGCGGTGTGCCATACACTGTGACCTCCCCGCTCCCTGCTCCTTCATTCCCCTACCTGCCCCACTCCCCATATTAGATCATCTACTGCTTGAAAGTCTCTTTTCTAACTGAATTCTCATCATGTGGTATATAAAGCACAACCTTAGAAGATTACATGAATGAATGATACTTGTTCAGAATCCTGAGAAAATAAGACACCATCTAGGTATTTTAGGTTATGCTCACAGCTGAAAACAGTAGTATGTTGGGGTTCTGTAACCCTGAGCTTGGAGTTCCTAACACCTAAGTGAAGTTGAGCTACGCTGCCTTTCACCCTTCTCATGAGGCTGTGATAATTTGATAAGACCATGACCTTTAAGGCCGGGTGTGGTGGCTCACGCCTGTAATTTTAGCACTCTGGGAGGCCAAGGCCGTTGGATAGCTTGAGCTTAGGAATTCAAGACTGGCCTGAGCAAGATGAGACCCTGTCTCTAAAAAAAACAATAGATGGGTGTTGTGGCAGGTCCCTGTAGTCCCAGCTACTCGGGAGGCTGAGGCAAGAGAATCGCTTGAGTCCAGGAGTTTGAAGTTGCTGTGAGCTATGAAACCATGCCACTCTACCAAGGGTGACAAAGTGAAACTTTTTTTTTTGTAGAGACAGAGTCTAACTTTATTGCCCTCCGTAGAGTGCCATAGCGTCACACAGCTCACAGCAACCTCCAACTCCTGGGCCTAGGCGTTTCTCTTGCCTTAGCCTCCTGAGCAGCTGGGACCACAGGCCCCCACCACAATGCCCGGCTTTTTTTTTTTTTTTTTTGCAATTCGATGGGGCTGGGCTTGAACCCAACACCCTCTGCATATGGGGCTGGCACCCTACTCGCTGAGCCACAGGCGACGCCCAACTTTTTTTTTTTTAAAGAGACAAAGACCATGACCTTTCCATGGTAACTGGCTTCTACTAAGTGTTGAACAGATAACAAGAGCCACTATTATCATTATTAACCGCATTTGTAAAACCATATTAATTTACCTTGGGTGTTAGTAAACTCCCTGCACTGGGCTATTTACAAATAGCTGGGCTGGATGATCATTTGTTGACAAGGATCTGGCAATTGGTCAGAACTAGAACTAGAGTTCAGGAAGCAGGAGAAGAGTCTAGATATCTGTATTAGTTCTGTTCACATGAAACCAATGACCAGAAACTTCAAATTACCATATTGATCTACCTTACATATTAATAAGTTCTCTCTTCTGATCTACAGACTCTTTTTGAAAGGGCTCACCTGATTAAGTTAAAGCAAAAGCTCCCTTTTGATTATATTACAGCTACGTATTCAGGGATCAACCCTCAATGGGAAGGTATACAGGAGTGGACTCCAGGAGACCAAATTTGGGGCCATCTTAGACTTGTGCCTACCAAAATATCCTTTCAGCCCTCCCCCAACTCAAAGTCAGAGTCAGAGGTTCAAATTTGTAAGGAAGAACAGTCCACGGTTTAACAGAAAGAACTAGAAGACTGCAGAACAGAGGACACAATCAACAGAGTGAAGAGACAACCCACAGAATGGGAGCAAATATTTTCAAATTGCCCATTTGACAAGAGATTAATAACCATAATGCATAAGGAGCTCAAACAACTGAATAGTAAAAATACCAAATAATCCAATTTAGAAGTGGGCAAATGATCAGAGTAGGAGTTTCTCAAAAGAAGATATACGAATGGCCAAAAGGCATATGAAAAAATGTTCAGCATCACTATCACAGAAAAGCAAAATCAAAACCACAGTGAGATGCCATCAAATTCCAGTTCAAGTGGCTTTTATCTAAGGACAGGCAATAGCAATGTGTGAGATGCTGGTGAAGATATGAAGAAAAGGGAATCCTCATATACCATTGGTGGGAATGTACGTTAGTACGGCCACTACGGAGAACAGTGTGGAAGTTCCTAAAAAACTAAAAATAGAACTATCATACATGAAGGGGCCAGAAATCCCACTCCTGGGTATATATGCCAAAGAAAGGAAATCAACACCATAGATACCTGCACTCCCATTTTTAGTGCAGCACTATTCACAATAGCCAAAATATAGAATCAATTTAAGGGTCCATCAATAGATGAATGAATAAAGAAAATGTGGTATTTATACAAATGGAATATTATCTAGCCATGAAAAAGAATTAAATCTTGCAATTTACAGCAATAGGGATGGATCTGGAGGTCATTATGTTAAGTGAAATAAGACAAGCACGTAGAGACAAATACTGCATGTTCTCACTCATCTGTCAGAGCTGGAAAAGTGGATCTTATGAAGACAGAGAGTAGACTGGTGATTCCCAGAGGATGGGAAAGGAGTGAGGAAAAAAGTCGATTAATGGGTACAAATATGAGGTTAGATAGAATACGTAAGACTTGTGTCTGGTAGATCAGTAGGGGGATTACAGTTAATATTAATCTATTATACATTTCAAAATAGAGAGAGGAGGCCTGGGCGCCTGCAGCACAGCAACAGCCACACACACTGAGGCTGGTGGGTTAGAACGCGGCCCAGGCCACCTAAACAACAATGACAAATGCAACAAAAAATAGCTGGGTGTTGTGGTGGGCGCCTGTAGTTCCAGCTACTTGGAAGGCTGAGGCAAGAGATACGCTTAATCCCAAGAGTTTGAGGTTGCTGTGAGCTGTGACGCCACGGCACTCTACTGAGGGCAACATAATGAGACTGTCTCAAAAAAAAAAAAAATAGCGAGAGGAGAACAATTTGAATGTTTGTAGTTTAGAGAAGACAGAAATATTTAAGGTGATAGATACCCTAATAACCCTCATCTGATCTTTACAGGTTATATAAATGTATCAAATTATCACATTTACCTTTAAATGTATCTGTTTATCACATGTACCTGAAATATGTACATCTATTATATCTGAATAAAAAATTAAATAGAAAATAACTGGGGGAGATAAGAGAGTGAAACAGGAATTGAGCACCCAATATTCATCAGAGAGAGTGTTCTCATTAAGAACTTTGGGTTTCTTTTTGGGGGGGAGAAGGGGGGGAACAGAGTCTTATGTTGCCCTCAGTAGAGTGCTGGGGCGTCACAGCTCACAGCAACCTCCAACTCTTGGGCTTAAGCAATTCTCTTGCCTCAGCCTCCCAAGTAGCTGGGACTACAGGTGTCCACCACAATGCCCAGCTATGTTTTTGTTGTTGTTGCAGTTGTCATTGTTGTCTAGTTGACTGGGCCAGTTTCAAACCCACCAGCCTTGGTGTATGTGGCTGGCGCCGTAAGCACTGTGCTGCGGGCGCTGAGCCAAGAGCCTTGGGCTTCTTAGGACAGCAAACCTACGCCTTCATACATTGCCTCTTCTTTTTGTCTGCAGTCCTCTAGAATCAGGGTTGTCCAAATTGCAGTCTATGGGCTGCATGCCGATTATTTCAGGCCTGTTTTACTTATCTGTGGTGTTGGATATTGCAAAAAGTATTAATGGGCCTTTTCTTTTGCTCATCAGCTTTTGTTAGTGTTTATATATTTATTTATTTTTATTTATTTTTTTTTTTTGAGACAGAGCCTCAAGCTGTTACCATGGATAGAGTGCTGTGGCATCACAGCTCACAGCAACCTCCAATCCCTGGGCTCAAGCGAGTCTCTTGCTTCCACCTCCCAAGCAGCTGGGACTACAGGCGCCCACCACAACACCCGACCATTTTTTGGTTGCAGCCATTATTATTGTTTGGCGGACTGGGCTGGATTCGAACCCACCAGCTCAGGTGTACGTGGCTGGCGCCTTAGCCCGCTGAGCCACAGGCGCCAAGCCGTATTTGTATATTTAATATGAGGCCCAAGGTAACTTTTATTCTTCCAATGTGCAGCAGAGAAGGAAAAAGGTTGGACACTCCCGCTAGAAACGGACGTTCACAGGCCTCACTTGCCTCTTTTGGCTCCTTGTTCTTCCTTCTTTTGGTTCCTGTTGTCTCACACTCCTTTGCCCACCTCACTCACAGTCCATTCCTGCCCAGCACGGCAGCTCTGGGATCCTCCCCCACCCTCACGCCGCGTCTCCCTCTGCTGCTTCCTGGGCAGCCCTGCCCTTCCCCCTGCTGCCTTCTCAAGGTGAGGAATAATCATGGCAGTGTGGGTGGGGAAAGGTAGACAGTTTTGACATTGTGAAAGGAGAATTACATTAACATTGGGCTTCAATCATACATTGTGGCTCATTTATCCTCTTTCTTATAAATATTTGCCATGTATAATACTAATATAATGGTTAAGATACATAACTTTTGGTCTTACATTTTCCAGTGCACATTCAAAGTCATTTTCTGATGGACCAAAATTCCCTAATTATGTTTAAAGCTCCATAAAAAACTAGAAACTAAACAACATACTGTATTTTTAGCAACTTTGTATGTGTATTTAAAAGTACTGATCTATTAAAAAGTAGTTAACCTTACTATTTATTACTTATCACAAAATTCTACATTTAACATCCTAAGTCATGTCATAATTCTACTTTTTAAAATGACAAGTTATTTGGCAAAATTCTGAATTCTTTGATGAGTTGTAGTTTAAAGGGCTCTTGATAGAGTTTTTTCCTGACTTGAGTTTTCTTTCTTCCTTTCTTTCTTTTTTTAATTAAATCATAGCTGTGTACATTAGTGCAATCATGGGGTACAATGTGCTGGCTTCATATATAATCTGAAATATTTTCATCAAACTGTTCAACCTAGCCTTCATGGCATTTTCTTAGTTATTGAATGAAAACATTTGTGTTCTGCATTTAGTAAGTTTCACCTGTACCCTTCTAAGATGCACCGTAAGTGTGATCCCACCAATTACCCTCCCTCCACCCATTTTCCCCCATCTCCATGACTTGAGTTTTCTGCTGAGAATTCCAGCTGAAGGATTTTCTGCTTTGAATGTGGGATTAATAGCTCCCTACTGTGCGAACTGTAATGTTGACTGGGGAATGAATGCTCACTGGGCTTTACTTCATTTGTTGTGTTGAGATTGTTTTATACCCTGTGAATCCTTGTGGTCCTACCCGGGTTGCTCTATGATCCAAGGGTTTCTAATGTTTATTTCACTGAAATCCTTCTCCAGTATGAGTTATCTGGTATCCTCCAATTCCATTTTAACCATACCAGGCTTGTGCTGACATTCATTTGGCACTACCTATCCAGTTGGCACCATCTCCACAAAGCTGTTTGAGGTCAGATGCCAGGCACACCTGGGGAGATCCCAAGCCACTTGCACTTCTGAACAACTGGCCATAAGTTCAGGGCTTTCCATTTTTCCTCAGATTCAGTAACTCCCTAAAACTACTCACAGAGCTCAAGAGTGAGCAACACTATGGTTATAGCTGTATTATAAATAACTGGGCACAGTAAGAGCAAAATGAAAAGATGCCTAGGGCAAGGTCTGGAGGCAGTGCAGGGCTTGTGTGCTCTCTTCCCACGGAGTCATTGCTGATTAACCTCTAGGTCATCAAAATGCTGGTTTACCAGGATGCTCCCCCAGCCTCAGTGTCTAGAGCAGTAGTTCTCAACCTTCCTAATGCTGCGGCCCTTCAATACAGTTCCTGTGGGTTGCGACACAGGTTGAGAACCGCTGGTCTAGAGTTTTTACTGAAGTTTCATTAGTAAGCATGGCTAGTTAAGTCACCCACCACATAATTGAACTCAATCTACTTCTCTCCCCACCCCCTGATTGGTCTGGCTCAAAATCCCAACCCTGCATTCACATGGTTGGTCTTCCTGATGACCAGCCTCCATCCTAAAGCTATATAGGGCCCACCAGAGTCATCTCATTACCATAATAAAGGGACTCCTAGCACTCAGGAAATTTCAAGGGTTTCTGAAGCTCTCTGCCAAGAACAGAGACAATGACTGGAAGCATTCTTCACTATACCCCATCCTCCAATATTCCCCCACAACATCCAAGAAACTTCCTTGTCCTGATTCATAATTTCTGTTCTATTTCCTCTTTTAGGGGCTATTCCTCTTCTGAGTTAACTTGTGCACGCTAAGGCTGGACCTCTACTGAGTGTTTGTTAATGCTGATCACAGACCAAGGGTTTCTCTACAGCAGAGTTCACTCCTGTCATTTAAAGGATAAATTAGGAATGAAGGCATTTCCACATTGATAATAGACACAGAATTTCTTCTCCTTGTAAGTTCTCTGGTGTTCATAAAGTTTAGAGCAATGACTAAAGGCTCTTACACATTCATCACACTCATAAAGTGGCTTGTAAATGTCTCCCACATTGTTTCAAGTCATATCTGACATTCATATGATTTTGCTCCTCTGAGATTTATTTTTTGTGAATAAAAGTGAGAGCTCTTGGCTCGGCGCCTGTGGCTCAACGGGCTAAGGCGCCAGCCACGTACACCTGAGCTGGCGGGTTCGAATCCAGCCCGGGCCCGCCAAACAACAATGACGGCTGCAACCAAAAAATGGCCGGGCGTTGTGGCGGGTGCCTG
>CAUYRH010071678.1:0-10892 GCA_963574655.1 Perodicticus potto
CATGGGGAAGCATGAATCCTATGTATTCAACTTTGATATGAGGACAATTAATGACAATTAATGACACAGTGGGGCATGGGGGAAGGGGAGAGCAGACAGAGAGAGAAGGAGGGAGGGGGTGAGGGAAAGAAAACAAAAAAAGAAAAGAAAATAGTGCCTAATTCTCACATAAACTGGATTCAATTTCGACCAAAGTACATTACTTATGCATTAATTTTTAATTCAACTTGTTAATATATTGTTTAGGATATTGCATCCTCATTTATAAGTGAAATATGTTTGTAATTTCCCTTTATAACAATATATTTTCTCTAATTTTAGTATCAGGCGTATCCTGATTAAGTAGAATGACTTTCTTAAGTAGAATTATTTCTTCTTTTTCTATTGTCTATAAGATTCATGATCTGTTTTTTTAAATTATCTTTTACTTTTATTTATAAATATTAGTTGTCTATTTTTTGAGACTTTGGAAAAAAAATAAGTTAACTGATCCTCTATACTGAACCTCAGAGTTAAAGTGTACTATAATAGACATACTCTTATTTGACAATGTGAATATTACTTTCTTTGCATATTATTATTAATATTGCTTAATATTTTGATACAGTAATCATGTGATTTCTTTTCTGAATGTATTTATCTTCTTTCATTCTTTATGTGGTTTTTGTTTCTAGTCCTTATCTTATATACTGTTATTGATATTAAATATTAAGTCTTTTTAATTCTGTGAAGGCAAAAAGTGGAAACCTAATAAACACATGTATATGTAAAAATAAATAAATAAATAAATAAAAATTAAAAAATAAAAAGCCTCCTGATCCTCCTCCCAAAAGGACTTTCCAGCTCAATACTGATACTAAACTTAGGCTGGCCAAAATACAACCACCAGGACCAAAAGAAGACAATATCTCAGATAGATTATTATTTCCCAAAATTTCAGACCTGGGCTCTTAACAGACCCACGTTCAGCACTGCTATTTGCATTTTTATTCTCACCCTGAGAGATATTTGCACTCTCTGGGCTTTGCCAAACAACTGGGCTAGTCACTTCGCTAAAACTTTGAAATGATCCATGCTCTTCTCACATTTACCCTTTTCTCTACTTTCCTACCCTGGGAAGACAACGCTAGCAACCTAACTAAATGTTGGATTTGTCACTTTTTGCTCTTCATCTCTTTTTCCAAGAATAATGACCCCTTGTAAACCTCGTTAAGAGCTTCCACAGCACTACCCCTTTCCATGTAACGCATACCCATAAGATTCCTGATTTTACTTACTGGGTCCACTTGGTTCCCTTCCTCTTGGTTGCCTCTTGCTTTTTAATCACTGAACCCATTTTGCACCAATTCTTGTCTCTTCGAGTAGGAGAAATGAGGCCAGTGTATTGCCTTATAGAAATACCTACTCTTCATCCTGTTCAGGACATTGTAAAAATCTTGTCCATTTTTCTGACCCCTTGTCTCTTCCTAACCTAATAGGCTGATGCTTCAGCCAACCAATAACAGCCATGAAATCACTGTATGTAAAGTAAAAACCTTTAAATAACCTGTCAAAATAAAACCTCCCCAGGGACCTACTATTCTCTCGCCATTTGGAACCTCACCAATGGCACTATGAAACTCCCTGGCACTGTTGTAGGAAAACGAGGCCCAATGGAGAGAAAGAGCACCCAAACACCACGTTTATAAGAGGAACGGCTTTATTCACGGGGAGCTTACGGCATAGAAGAATTCCAAATGGCCGTGCTCCCTGACTGGCTTGGTCTTTCCCTTTTTTATCAACAGTCAAAAAGTTCCACCTTGGGTGGCACCTGTGGCTCAAAGGAGTAGGGCGCCAGCCCTGTATGCTGGAGGTGGTGGGTTCAAACCCAGCCTCTGCCAAAAACTGCAAAAATAAAAAGTTCCACCCCACAGGTACCCTTCTCATTGGCCAGTTTGAATCAACTGGGAGATGGTATTCTAGCCATTATAGCACTACAGGATTTCACAAAACTTGGAAATATCCAAGTTCCAGGAAGTTAAGTTTACAATTTCCCAACAGCTGAGTCACCATGGAGAGGAACCTGCAGGTGTATCCTTCTGGTCTCCTTGAGAGGACCTGTTCTCCTAGACCTCACCCTTCTCGCATATCCTCTCTCAGCACCAACTCATGGTTTTAAGACTATACTGCTTCCCTACTGACCACTGCTTCTGTGGGCCTTAACAATGGGTCAGAAATCCTCTGCGTCCCAACAGGACACCTTTTTGTGGACATAAAAGACATCCCCTTGCTTAGAGTCCTGGTGAATAGGATGTCCATGCTTGTTAGACTTTTTAAATTCTCTCCTGGTTTTCAGCTTGGCTCACACACTGGACAAAATATGTCTGGAATATGAAAAGAACACTTTCAAGTATGCGATTTTACAAGAGGTTGACCATTCTCAGCTAGAGTTGGGTGATTAGTAGGATCCTGGGTAGAAGTTGATGCTGTTTGGAATGAATACGTGTTAGAAATCCTTCCTGCACTGTTAACATAATTGCTCATTCCACCACTTGAGCCATTAGGGCCCAACAGAGATCTCTCAGTCCCTTTCTCATGTAGTCCTAAATAACCAACCTGCAATAGATTTCCTCCTCACTGCACAAGACAGCGTTGGTACCGTCACACTACATTTGGATAAATACCTTTAAAAAGATTAGATTGGAAACTTCAAAAATCTTAAGATGGCCAACTCCCTGCTCATCAGACCCCCCTCACCTGATTAGACATTGAATCTCTCAGGGAGTCAGCTCCTCCTGCACTGGTTTACTCTTGCGTGCTGCCCTGCAGTTTTTAATAATGCTATTACTACCAGGTCTAAGCATTTGGCTCCTCTTCAAGGAGGAGCCTTATTTTGGCCTTTTTGTTTATTTGTGAATTTATTTATCTTTTCTTCATATTAATATAATGGTACATATGATTAGGTTACATTGTGTGCGTTTGTTAGAAAAGTCTGAATTGTATTTGAGTCTTCACCCAAGAGGGGTGCCATACACCTACATTGACCTGTTAGTGGAGACTTACTGAGCTCCTTTCCCTCCCTTTCTCTCTCCCCCTTCTTGTATGTAATTGTTTTTCCTACCATGTGGGCCTATAGTTGTTCATCTGTTAGTTTCAAACTAGTATGGAGTACAGGATGCTTGTTTTTCCATTCTTAAGACATTTTACTAAGGACAATGGTCTTCAACTCCATCCAAGTAAATACAAAAGATATAAAATCTCTATCTGAATAGCTTTCCATGGTATACAAATAGCATAGTTTATTAATCCATTCATGGGTTGATGGGCGCTCGGGTTGTTTCCACATCTTTGCAATGGTGGCTGAGCTACTATAAGCATTGAAGTGCCAATGTCCTTATGGTTAAATGATTTTTGTTTCACCTGGGTAGATACCTAGTAATGAGATTTGGGGATTAAATGGAAGGTCTACTTTGAGCTTTTTGAGGATTCCCCATACTTCTTTTAAAAAGGTTATATTAGGGCTTGGCGCCTGTGGCTTAAGCAGCTAAGGTGCCAGCTACACACACCTGAGCTGGCCGGTTCGAATCCAGCCTGGGCTGCCAAATCAACAATGACAGCTGCAACCAAAAAATAGCCAGGCATTGTGGTGGGTGCCTGTAATCCCAGCTACTGGCAGGAGAATTGCTTGAGTCCAGTAGTTGGAGGTTGCTATGAGCTGTGATGTCACGGCACTCTACCCAGGGTGACAGCTTGAGGCTCTGTCTCAAAAAAAAAAAAAAGGCTGTATTAGTTTGCAATCCCATCAGCAGTGTATAAATGTTCCTTTCTCTCTGTATCCAGACCAGCATCTTCAGCTTTGGGATTTTGTGACGTGGGCTGTTCTTACTGGTATTAGGTGATATCTCAATGTGGTTTTGATTTGCATTTCTCCAATGCTGATGAACGATGAGCATTTTTTCATGTGTTTGTTATCTGTAATCCAACATTCTTCTGTCTTCTTGGAAGAAGGTTCTGTTCATTTCTCTTGCCCAGTAATTAATTGGATTATTTACTCTTTTCTTGTTGACTTGCTTGAGTTCTCTGTAAATTCTGGTTAGTAGCCCTTTGTTATATTCATAACATGCAAATATCTCTTCCCATTCTCAAGGTTGTCTATTTGCTTTGTTTACTGTGTCCTTAGCTGTGCAGAAGCTTCCAAGCTTGATCAGGTCCCATTTGTTTATTTGTGATGCTGCTGCAATTGCCAATGAGGTCTTCTTCATAAAATCTTTCTCCAGGCCTCTTTTGCTAAGAGTTTTCCTTACTCTTGCTTCTAGAGTTTTTATCACTTTGTGTCTTAGATTTAAATCTTTCATCTAGCATGAGCCAACTTTTATAAGTGGTGAGAGGTATGGGTCCAGTTTCATTCTTCTACATGTGGCTAACCAGTTCTCCCAGCATCATTTATGAATTAAGAATTCTTTCCCCTAGTGTATGCTTTTGTTTGATTCACTCTAGCCTTTTTAATCAGATTCCTACATTAAAAACCCCACAAGAGGGCGGCGCCTATGGCTCAGCGAGTAGGGTGCTGGCCGCATATACCAAAGGTGGCGGGTTCAAATCCGGCCTCAGCCAAACTGCAAAACAAAAAAATAGCCAGGCGTTGTGGCGGGTGCCTGTAGTCCCAGCTACTTGGAAGGCTAAGGGAAGAGAATTGCCTAAGCCCAAGAGTTGGCGGTTGCTGTGAGCTGTGTGACACCACGGCACTCTACGGAGAGCAATAAAGTGAGACTGTGTGTCTAAAAAAAAAAAAACCCGCAAGAATTATGCTGCCCCAACACCTTAAAACTTTAAATTTGCCCTTCAAAATAGATTCTGAATGGCTGTCTAGGTCTAAATTTTAAATGGCAGTTTGCTGCTTCGAGATGACACAAGTACCCTGTGCCCAACTTTAGGTATCTTGTAGCTGTCCTTGTTAGCACCTCCAGAATCAACTGCCATAGGAAAGTCTCCTTCTGTCTCCTGGACCCGAAAAATGAGACAGTGATATGTTGTTTCTTTTTTTCATTGTCTTTACCTCAGTGGACCTCTCAGTTATTCATTGCATTGTTGATTATTTTTCTTATGCTTCTATGTAACAAGTTACAAGGGCTGCAAATGCTATTGGAAGAATAGAACTTAAACTAAAATTATGTCAGTTCATTAATTCATAGAATGGGTGTAAAGATGGTGTTCTATTATTCATTTTGTCCAACACATTCGTTTCTATTTCTGATTGACTGAGAAAGTGCTTTGCATTGTGATTTTTTAAGCCCAACGTATCATAGTTTATAAAAATATATCAAATTAGATATTCTTTTGCCTGACTCCTCAATGCCCCTCACCAACACTACAGATAGTACACACGATGTATTGTCACTTCTGAAAAACAGCTGTCGAAGAACATTGCAAGGATCATCTCATTTCTCTGTGAAATGAGAAGACTTTAGCATAAAACAAGAGCCTTTCCTATTGCAAAAGGAAGTACAAGAGTCTTTGCATGCTCACTGACAAACTAGAGTACGGGGTGCAGGGGGTGCCTGTGGCTCAAAGAAGTAGGGCGTCAGTCCCATGTGCCAGAGGTGGCGGGTTCAAACCCAGCTCTGGCCAAAAACTGCAAAAAAGCAAGCAAACAAGCAACAACAACCACAACAAAACCCAGAGTACGGCACTTCACAGAGGAGTAAAGAATAAAATAAAGGCATTTCAAAATTCCAGTTTTGATCCCTTATTCCCTATAATTCTAAACAAACGAAACTTGTCCTCTTCAAATCTCTCAAGTTATATTTGCTCTTCAAAGTCTTCCTTTGTAGGATTGTGACCAAAAGGGGGAAATTGTCAGAAAAAGGAAAATCTGAAAAATAAATTTTTTAAAAGTAGCCTAAGATGGCTGCAGGTTGGACATATAGGCAAGAGAAACCAGGCCTATGAAATAAAGCTGAACTCTAACCTGCAAGGCTGGAGTCTGCCGATGTTTCACCGACATGTATTGATTACAGCCTTGCCTATCAGATGAAGCACAAAGGGCAGGATCGAATCAGTCGTCCCTCTCCAGACCCTGAAACACCTACGTACTTGTTAATCTTTTACCCTGTATATGTTAACCATGTATTTGCTTTGTCCACTGAAAGGCTGAATAACTGGCACCCTAACTTAGAGAAATTTAAAGTTAGCCTGATTCTAAGCCAAGTTCTACGGCTTATGGCCCAGTGAACACAGACTGGTCGCAGACTGAGAATGTGTCCCCGAGTGGGCCACCCAAGACACAGTATTTACACTTTCCGTTACATAGAAAGTGGGAGAAGGCCGATAGTGAAGAAAAGGTGAATGATTCTCACTTGTGCTCAGTGACATATACAGAACATAAAGCAAACATGTGGTTAACATACCTTCCATGTCTACTGCTTCAAATTGATGAACTCATGTAATCTCAGAGGCAGTTCTTTTCCTTTGCTGACATTTCAGCCTTCGCAGCATGTATGACATCTGTAACATAGAAACATTAGGAAAATAAACAACAATATGGTGACTAACTGAGAGATTCATCGAGGTGAAGGCAATGAAAAAAAGAAATAACATGCCACAGAAAAGAATCTTGAGCCTACATTGTGATAATCTGTGATCAATAATTTTCTTTCCTCTTTTGTTTGTTTTTATACCTTATGATAACTTTTACTGGATTCATTTAGAACTGTAATGAATGGGGCCCGGAGCTTGGAGAACACAAGGCTGCAGCCTCAGACCTGAAATTCTCAAGTCGATAATGACTAGAACTTTTTGACGAGCTGGGTGATGGAACTGTGTGGGAATGGCCTGCACCTGAGGAAGGCTGGGGGTAGAGGATGCATGAGTTACCTGAGAGCCAGTTAGGAGCTGGCTCACAGTAAGTAACTCAGTGAAAGGAGCTGGAACTGGCCCACGAAGACCACTTGAAAGGGTATGGTGACTCCAGCAGAGAGATGGGTCACTGGAAACTCCTGGAAACAGGGGCCAATGGAAGAACATACATGGCCAGCTAGAGGAACCATCCCAACAACAACAACAAAAAAAGTGTTTTATTTGTTTTGTTTTTTCGTTTTATTTATTTATTTTTTTGAGACAGAGTCTCAAGTTGTCGCCCTGGATAGAGTGCCATGTCATCACAGCTCACAGAAACCTCAAATTCCCAGGCTTAAGCAATTCTCTTGCCTCAGCCTCCTGAGTAGATGGGACTACTGGCGTCCCCCACTATGCCCAACTATTTTGTTGTTGTTGTTGTTGCAGGTGTTGTTGTTTTAGCTGGCCTAGGCTGGGTTGAAATCCACCATTCTCGGTGTATGTGGCTGGTGCCCTACCCACTGAGCTAAGGGTGCCACCTGTTTTGTTTATTTTTGAGACAGAGGCTTACTCTGTTGCCCAGGCTAGAGTGCCTTGGAGTTAGCCTAGCTCACAGCAATCTCAAACTCCCAGGTTCAAGTGATCCTCTTGCCTCAGCCTCCCAAGTAGTAGGAAATACGGGCACCTGCAACAACACCCAGATAATTTTCTTATTTTTAGTAGAGATGGGAATCTCACTTTTGCTCAGGCTGGTCTTGAACTCCTGAGCTCCAGCAGTCCTCTGGCCTTGGTGTCCCAGAGCGCTAAGAGCTTTTCATTTTGGAATCAACAGACTCCTTTCAGGACAGGATGAAAATCAGGAGCCTTCTCATCTACATGTAAGTGAAGCCAGAAAAGTGTCCTGCAAGATGGAGTCTGAGAAGCTAAGTTGAAGCAGCACAGCTGACTTAGTCTGCTCAGCTTCCCTGAACACCTTCCAAGATTATCTTGTTAAGGTTTCTCTGTGATTGTTGAGAATGTTTTCCTCAGGAGACTCAAGAAAGTTGTCGCACATAGACAACTGGTGTTCTGATATCAGTAAAGGTTACTTTGTGATATGCCGTTTCCTTTAATGATTCTCTTAGATATTTTGTTAAGTAAAAATTACCTTTCTGTTGTTTAAACATTTTGCATTGTCAGAATAAAGACTACTTTGATGTTACTTCCTATCAGATAAAGTTAAAATGTTCTATGTCTGTTTCCTATTCCCATTATAAAAACCATTAGAAATGTAACTGAGGCATGGGCTCGGCACCCATAGCACAGTGGTTACGGAACCAGCCACATACACGGAGGCTGGCAGGGTTCGAACCCAGCCCCAGCCAGCTAAACAATAATGACAACTACAACAAAAAATAGCCGGGCGTTGTGGTGGGCACCTGTAGTCCCAGCTACTTGGGAGGCTGAGGCAAGAGAATTGCTTCAGTCCAAGAGTTTGAGGTTGCTGTGAGCTGTGATGCTATAGCACTCTGCCGAGGGCAACAAAGTGAGACTTTGTCTCAAAAAAAAAAAAAAAAAAAAAAGAACTGTAACTGAGGCAGAACAGAATTGAGAGGCTACCCTTGATGTTCTCCAGATTCACTGGCCTTCTGACAAATAAATCTTGTAAAAAAAAAAAAAAAAAGAGGACTGTAATTAACTGATGATTCATAATATCTGCTCATTCAGTCATTCATTTTCTGCTGGGGGAAACAACTTTGGAAGAGTTACAATTCTCAAAATAGTTATTATTAGTATCTTCATTATAATATGTGTGATTTTGTCCTAATAGTAACTTCCCCATGAACCCCCTATTACACCAAATAGAGATATAATTTAAATCAAATATTGTCTGGTAGCAAGCAAGATCTAAAACAATTACAGTCTTATTCTTATTCCCATCCCAACAAAAGCAGCCTTGTTCCTTATACCGTATATTATTTTGAATAAGGGTAGAAATTAGAGGTAGTGTTTTTATGATTTCAGTATCCCAAACATTTCGGGAAGGGCAGTACCATTCTTCTTGAATTTGTTTATAATCTGGAACTGAAATCGGATTCCAGGTATTTTTATTTAATATGACATATTAACTACCCATGGGAAATTATTAGTATTGTTAAAATTAATCCCTGTTCTCTACAAGCAATACTGTGTAATATGTGTGATGACTATATATGTGGGGTGCAGTGAACCAAGCTACATACCTAAGTAGTAAGAAGTAAGTAGAAAGAAGAGGTCCATATTTTGAATTTTTTAATTGTTTTTTATAAAATCATAACTTTGTACATTGATGCATTTATGGGGTTCAAGGTACTGCTTCAATATACAATGTGAAATGCTTACATTGAACTAAGTAACACATCCATCACAATTATACTCATTTCTTAATAGTTTTGAAATGTACCATTGCATCGTGCACATTAGGTGAGATCCCCTCTAAATACCCTCCCTCCTCCCACATCTCCCCTTTTCTCCCCTCTTTCTCCTCTTCATTTTTTTATTTTTTATTGTTGGGAAATCATTGAGGATCCAAAGAACCAGGTTACACTGATTGCATTTGTTAGGCAAAGTCCCTCTTATAATTGTGTCCTGCCCCCAAGAGATGTGTCACACACCATGACCCCCAATCTCCCTCCCTCCTACCCTCTCTCCACTCCCCTGCCCCCTCATTCCCCCACTCCCCACCATGTACTAGCATCAACTGTTCTCATGTCAGAATTGAGCACATAGGATTTTTGCTTTTCCATTCTTGTGATGCTTTACTAAGAAGAATGTGTTTCACCTCCATCCAGGTTAATACAAAAGATGTAAAGTCTCCCTCTTTTTTTAGTGGCTGAATAGTATTCCATGGTATATGTACACCACAGCTTGTTGATCTGTTTCTGGATTGGTGGACATTTACATTGTTTCCACAATATGGCAATTGCAAATTGAGCTGCAAAAAACAGTCTACTGCAAATGTCCTTATGATAAAAGGATTTTTTTTTTTCCCCTTCTGGGTAGATGCTTAGTAATGGGATTGCAGGATCAAATGGGAGGTCTAGTTTGAGTTCTTTGAGGATTCTTCATACTTCCTTTTTAAAAGGTTGTATTAAAAAAGGTTGTATTAATTTGCAGTCCCACCAGTAGTGTAAAATTCCCCTTTTCTCACACTAGCAGCTGCAGCTTTAAGACTTTGTCATGTGGACCGTTCTCACTGGGGTTTGATGACATCTCAGGGTGGTTTTGATTTGCATTTCTCTGATAATTAGGGATGATGAGCATTTTTTCATATGTTTGTTAGCCATTTTCTGTCTTCTTTAGAGAAGGTTCTATTTATCTCACATGTCCATTGATATGAGGGATTGTTGGCTCTTTTTGATTAATTTGATTTCTCTGTAGATCCTAGTTATCAAGCTTTTGTCCGATTCATAATATGCAAATATCTTTTCCTATTCTGATAGTTGTCTGTTTGCTTTGGTTGTTGTCTTTTTAGGTATACAGAAGCTATTCAGTTTAATTAAGTCCCATTTGTTTACTTTTGTTGTTGTTGCAATTGCAATGAAAGTCTTCTTCATAAAGTCTTTACCAAGGTAGATACCTTCAAGTGTTTTCCTCACACTTTCCTTGAGAAATTTTATTGTGTCATGCCTTAGATTTAGATCTTTTATCCATCTTGATTCAATTTTGGTGAGTGGAGAAAGGTGCAGATGCAATTTCAGTCTTTTATATGTGGTTATCCACTTCTCCCTGCACCATTTATTGAATAAGGGTTCTTTCTCCCAGTGTGTGTTCTCTTTTGGTTTATCAAAGATTAAGTGGCTATAAGATATTAGTTCATCTCATGTTTTTTTTTTTTTAATTTTTATTAAATCATAATTGTGTACATTGGTGCAATCATGGGACACAATGTGCTGACTTCATATACAATCTGAAATACCTTCATTGAACTATTTAACATAGCCTTCATGGCCTTTTAATCACTACATGAAGACATTTATATTCTACATTTAGTAATTTTCACTTGTACCCTTGTAAGATGCACCGTAAGTGTGATCCCACCAATCACCCTCCCTCCACCC
>CAUYRH010071679.1:0-28296 GCA_963574655.1 Perodicticus potto
TATAAGTGGATAGTTAATAAGAATTCAATGTAGACTTTTATTAATACATAATTAACATAACTTCTGCATCTATTCATGTCTCTACTCTGCCCCTTATTGTAAATAGTAGATGGAATAAAAGAAAACTAGTTACCTTTGAAAAAAAAAAAAGAATTTAAAATACAATTGAACTAAGGAAAAGTTACCCTCCATCCCCTTCCAACTCATTTGGATTTTCCAGTTTAAGTCCGTAAAGTCTTACTAAGCACATTCTTTGTTTAAGGTGCTGTGTTTTAAATAAAAAAATAGCAGCTTAAACTCTTCCTTAGAAAATTAGCTTCCTACTTTTGTTTGGCAACAATGGCCCTTAGACTGGAATAGAGAATTGCACTGACTCTCACATCTGGGAAACAGAACTTAGGATTGTATTCAGGTCACTTTCTCTCTCAAATAAAACTTTCAAGGGAAAAAAAAGTAAATGGAAGCATTTATTTTCAAACACCCTACCCTTCTGCACTTCCCAAAGGATTCAGACTGTAGAAGGTTCTGAAGTCTTATCTCTCTGGGGCTTCTCTCCCCTCCAAACCCTGCAGGATGTACACAGCAAGTTGGATTTGCACACAGGTGATTAGAATTAAATTTGAAAATGACAGTAACCAGGATGGCACCTGTGGCTCATTGAGTAGGGCGCCAGCTCCATATACCAAGGGTGGTGGGTTCAAACCTGGCCCCTGCCAAACTGCAACAAAAAATAGCAGGCATTGTGGTGGGCGCCTGTGGTCCCAGCTACTCAGGAGGCTGAGGCAAGAGAATCACCTAAGCCCAGGAGTTGGAGGTTGCTGTGAGCTGTGTGATGCCACAGCACTCTACAGAGGGCGATACAATGAGGCTCTGTCTCTACGAACAAACAAACAAACAAAAAAAGAAAATGATAATAACCAAGAGATCTCTTAATAATTTTGAAGAAAAATAAAATCTTGCTATTTCTGTACATTTCTTAATAGGATCTGAATGCCAGCAGCTGTCCTTTACTATTTTATTTTTAAACCAAATGAAACATGGGTTTTAAACTACCCTTGTTTGGAGGTGAAAAGGCCTGGATTGAAGGCGATGGATAGGAGAGGGCTGGGAAGGAGGGTGGAGCTGGGAGCCAGAGAGATGGTGTGTTTCTCAGGGGAATGGCCATCTCTGTGTCCTGTTAGAAGATAAAGGTCCTTCTGGGCCCTAGTAGAGTTTTTAAGACCTCATCTCAATGCTCTCAAATATAAGCCTTGGTGTTGGTATGAAGCTGTATGTAGATAGAAATCTTAAAAATATCTTCTGTAATACCCTGTGTTTTCACATACCTGCTGTCCCCTGCCACTGCAGTTGTTTTTATTTTGCAGGTTTGACATCAGAGCATATGTGTGTGTGTGTGTGTGTGTATGTGTGTGCATACGTGCCTGTTTGTGGAGAGGCCTGAGCATGGGGCAGAGGCGGGGTCCTTAGAATTGCCCAGCTCAGTTTCCTTCTGCTCTTTTCTCCCTCTCTCTCAAATAGTTGATTAAAGTTTTACCTTTTCTTGTCCTCTTTTAAAAAAATATATTTTGTGGCTTGGCGTCTGTGGCTTAAGTGGCTAAGGCACCAGCCATGAACACCTGAGCTGGCGGGTTCGAATCCAGCCCGGGCCGCCAAACAACAATGACGGATGCAACCAAAAAATGGCCAGGCGTGGCGGGCGCCTGTAGTCCCAGCTACCTGGGAGACGGAGGCAGGAGACTCGCTTGAGCCCAGGAATTGGAGGTTGCTGTGAGCTGTGATGCGACAGCACTCTACCCAGGGTGACAGCTTGAGGCTCTGTCTCAAAACAAAACAAAACAAAAACAAACAAACAAACAAATCTATTTTGTGTTTTTTCTTTTGTATAGATTCTTATTTACAACTCTTATCTTCCCATGTGCAATTTATAGTAGAAGATATAATTTGTATATATAGTATTACATGACTCAATCTCTGACTTAAAAAAAAATAGTCCCTTGGGCAGTGCCTGTAGCTCATGGAGTAGGGCACCAGCCCCATATACCGAAGGTGGTGGTTTCAAACCCGGCCTCAGCCGAACTGCAAAACAGAAAACTAGCCGGGCGTTGTGGCGGGTGCCTGTAGTCCCAGCTACTCGGGAGGCTGAGGCAAGAGAATCGCCTAAGCCCAGGAGTTGGAAGTTGCTGTGAGCTGCGTGACGCCACGGCACTCAACCGAGGGCGATAAAGTGAGACTCTGTCTCTACAAAAAAAAAAAAAAAAAAAAAGTCCTCAATTCTTACAGTCTACAACACTATGTTTCCTCTAGAAACATTTAATTTTTATAGTCTTCATTATTTTTTTGTTGATGTTGGCTTTAATATATATATTATATATATTAAAAAATATATATTTATATTATATATAAAAATAATTATATAGAATTATATTTAATTTATTATATAATAATTAAATATAATTATATATATTATATATTATAATAAAAAATATATATTTTTAGAGACACTGTCTCACTTTATTGCCCTGGGTAGAGTGCTGTGGTGTCCCAGCTCATAGGAACCTCCAACTCCTGGGCTTAGGCGATTTTTCTTTCTTCATCCTCCCGAGTAGCTGGGACTACAGGTGCCCGTCACAACACCCAGCTATAATATATATATTTTTGAAAATTACCTGAGATATGTCACTGTAGTTGAGAGGAATTCAAGCCATCCCTTGCTTAATGGAGGGCATAATAGTTAAAAATTTGAGTTTTGGAGATGGAAATATCTAGGTGCAAATCCTTGAGGCTGCACTTACTACCCAAGTGAGCTGGGGAATACTGTGTTAAGCCTCAAATTTCTGCCCATATGAAATGAGGATCATCATATAACATACATCACAGAATGGCTGTTAGGGATAAATGAGATGATGCTAAATAAAGTGCTGAATAAATATTAGCCTCCTATAGAAGCAAGAAGTGTAAAATCCTTATCATTCTCGCTGACACCTAGGAAAAATGAAATACATGTGGGATGGTGGTTCATTTCTTTGCTTTCATTCATGCATCATACTTAGCCATCTGGATTTCTGTTTTAACTTTTTTTTCAACCTCCCCACCCCCATACCAGGTAGCCAGCACCTTTTCTACTGACTTCCTTTTTGGTTTATCCCGTTTATCTTTTCCTTCTATTCTCACCAGAATCCCTTGCTGATTGTGCCCCAGTGCTGAAGGAGAGGATGAAATCACCCACTGAAGCCATAGTTCATCTATAGAGCAGCAGTTCTCAACTTATGGGTCGCGACCCGCAGGAACTATATTAAAGGGTTGCGGCATTAGGAAGGTTGAGAACCACAGTTGTAGAACTTCACATGTCCTGGTCTGGGACTTTGGGCATGAGGCTCTAGCATTCAGGAGTGGCCTGTTTCTTGAATCTGCTTGAGTTCAGACTTACCCATGCAACCTTCCAAGAGCCATTTGCATGATATGTCCACACTCTTTCTACTTGTCAATAATAAAATTAGACTGCAATATATTTTCATTTGTCTCCCAAAGAGAACAGGGTCCCCAAAGGGAGGATGTATGAGAATTCCAGCTTGCCTACAGTATGAGGGGAGAGCAAAAGAATGTCCTATGCACAGTTGGTAAACTGAGTGAGTGGATGGTGGACTTGACTCATGGCCTTGAAGGAATATGAACAAATAATAGAGAAATTTATTGCACAAACTGGAAAGGAAAGGAGGTGTGACATAATTGGTACTCAGAATACATTATGACCTGTTGCTGCCAGAGCCTAGAATTATAACATATTTGTCTTAATGGCACATCCAGTACACTACATTGGTGCAATTACAGGGTCTCATAAGCAGGTGGCTTATTCCCTTCAGTTGAGCTTTTAAATTACACCCAGATCAAAACTGTTTTCAAACATACGACATATCTATGTAGTGACTGTTCATTGTATATTTTGTATTAAAAAGATCAGACAAATTTATTCAACTACTAGGTCCCCCCAGTAGTGGCTCATAGTTTTTGAGATCCCTGCCCTGTTGTTTTCATTACAGCCCTCTGACCGTCCTGGCTAGGCAGATATCACTTCTTTATTACATTTGAAACTCCAGAATCAATTTGTCTCCCCAAAGTTATAGCTGGCTGTGTGTTCAAATTCAGATCTCTCAGCATTTTGCTCTGTCCCTCTTTGCACTAGACAACATGGTATGTGGTTTTTTAGTATCTTAAGCTGATGCCCATACAGCATAATTTAGTCTGGAAATGTCCCTAGAACATTAAGGTCAAACATTGGTTTGCCATCTTGGAGTTCTGATAAAGATTTTTTTAAGGTTACAACTGATTTAGTACTAGCTTCACGGGCTAAAATAAAGTATAATTAGCCTTTATGAGTTGCAAAATCTATACAGTACATTCTAGGGTTATACACCACAGTACAAGTTTTCTGGAATGAGAGTGTGATGGATGTTTATTTTCAGTCTGGAGTCATTGTCATCTGAGTGTCTTAAATGCCTCAGATGCAGAAAACAAATTTCAGTCCTCTTCTACCTTTTGGTTTTATGACCCAGCCATACTTGCCCTGTTAGTCTGGTGCTCTGTGGAATGTCCTGTTTCCATATCTTTCTTATGAGTGTATTTATATTTGCAATTCCTCCTTTGGACTCCCCAACCTCCCATCTCCTGTGTGGAAGGCTGATTTGTTTATCTACATACCAGAGCCCTGAGTAGACTGCATAAATGGCAGATGCTGTAAGACACAAGTCCCCTTCCCATTCTCTCCTTGAGAGTCCTGGAAACATCTCAGGGACTGTGTGATACCCAGGCCAGATGATCTCTTCTGCTTTCCACGGAAATTTTTAGTAATTCTTTTCTTTCATTATCCTCCCTTTTTGTTTCTTCTTGGCATTTTATAAATATCTGTAAATTTTCCAGTTGCGTTACACGATATAGGTTAAATCAGTTTAACTGGTTTTAAGGTTGGTTTTCTTGTAAGCTGGATAATTTCCTTATTTCTTTTTCTTTTCTTTTTTTTTGAGACAGAGTCTTACTTTGTTGCCCTTGGTAGAGTACGTGGCTTCATAGCTCACAACAACCTCAAACTCTTGGGCTCAAGCGATTCTCTTGCCTAAGCCTCCCGAGTAGCTGGGATTGCAGGCACCCACTACAACACCCAGCTATGTTTAGAGAGGAGGTCTTGCTCTGGCTAAGGCTGGTCTCGAACCTGTGAGCTCAGGCAATCCACCTGCTTCAGCCTCCCAAGTGCAAGGATTATAGGTGTGAGCCACCGAGCGGCCTAGTTTCCTTATTTCTATTCACACTCTTTGTGTCTTAGCCTTGAGCCATAGTCCATCAAACTGATTTCCTGGGCTAGATATTTCCAGGCAGTCCATGACTTAGGAAAGTTTGATTCACAACTTTGAGACTTTAAGATGGTGTGAAAGCTGATGGTGTGAAAGCTGATGGTCTGAAAGCAGCACCTCAGATTTTAAATTTTGACCTTTTCCTGGCCTCGCTCTTTGCCTTAGGGCACTCAGGGTTGGGTGGTGACAGCCAGTCACGTGATCACTGGGCAGACAATAGATATGCTACAGTGCATTGTGCTGCCAGTGTTTTTTGAATATTGTGTTTTATATTTTCATGTCCCATCATGTCTACAAAATGCCCAATTTCGACTTATAGTATTTCCATTTTTTGGCAGGTTTATCAGAATATAACCCTATCATAAGTTGAGGAGCATCTGTATTTTATTTTGAACACAAGTTAGCTAGTGGTGTGCTTCTCAAGGGAAGGGACTGTGCCCATCTTTGTTTCTACAGGACCTGGCATATAGTAGTGGTCACATTCAATGTTTGTCTACTGAATGACTTAGGTACACAAATTGAGGCCTTCATGAAAGTATATGTAGCTTTGGAAATCAGAATAGAACTTTCTTTAGTGAATTAGATTTCTTTGAATTAAAAAATATTTTCATCTTCCAAAAATATATTGTGTTGAATATATTTCAACAGCTCCACTCAGGAGTTATGAAACATTACTAAGCTCTATACAACAGAAGTACTTCTGAATTAAATTGTATTGAACCATGTTATTTGTTTCTAGGTTATTTGTACCCATCACATTTTAGCTTTCATATTTTGCTAAATATTTAAGCCTATTTCTTGACTTTGCATTAAGTAATATGTATTAAAAATCACTTGTAAAAGTTGTAGAAAACTCTTTTTTGTTGTTCTTTGGTGAAAATTTTTACCTACTAGATCTCAAAAGCTGATTGGGCAGACAGTGGGGTTTTTTTTTTGTTTTGTTTTGTTTTTTTCCCAGACAGAGTCTCACTTTGTTGCCTTAAGTAGAGTGCAGTGATATCATAGCTCACAACAACCTTAAACTCTTGGGCTCAAGTGATCCCCTTGCCTCAGCCTCCCAAGTAGCTGACATTACAGGTCCCTGTCCCAATGCCCAGCTATGTTTTAGAGATTGGGTCTTGCTCTTGCTCTTGCTCAGGCTGGTTTTGAACTCCTGAGCTCAGGCAATCCACCTGCCTTGGCCTCCCAGAGTGCTAGGATTAAGGCATGAGCCACCATGCCTGGTGATAAGACAGTGTTATAAAAGGGAGACATAGATACATATTTTACTAGCCATTTATTTATTTATTTCAATTGATTATATAATTTTATTATTTTTAAATGTTTTTATTTCAGATTAACATAAGGGTACAAATGATTAGCTAACATTGTTTGTGTTTGTTAGTAAAGTCCAAGTTGTAGTTGAATTCTTCACCCAAGAGTTGTGCAATAGATCTCTACATTGAGCCCGTTATGTGAGAACTTACCAACCCCCCGCCTCTTCTCTCTTCCCTCCTTCTTCTTCTCCCCTCATGTCTATACTTCCCAAAGCAACCTATAGATTTGCAATCCCCATTAAAATGCCAACATCATACTTTGAAAAACTTGAAAAGATAGTTCTTCATTTCATATGAAAGCAGAACAACCCCAATAGCCAACACAATTCTTAGAAATAAAAACAAATTTGGAGGCATCACTTTACCAGACATCAGGTTATACTACAAGTCTATAGTGACCAAAACAGCATAAAATAGAGACATAGATCTATGGAACAGAATAGAAAACCAAGAGATGAAACTAGTTTCTTATCTGTATCTGGTCTTTGATAAACCAAACAAAAGCATACACTGGGGAAAGAATTCCTACTTAATAGTGCTGGGAGAGGTGGTTAGCCACATGTCAAAATCTGAAACTGGACCACATCTCTTCCCACTTACAAAGGTTGACTCATAATGGATTAAAGATTTAAATATAAGAAGAGAAACAAAAACTCTAGAAGAAAGAGTGGGAAAAACTCGTGAGGATATTGGCCTGGGGGGCAGAGTTTAAGAAAAAGACCTGCAGCAACAACAAAAGTAAATAAATGGGACCTCATCAAGCTGAAAAGCTTCTGCACAGCTAAGGGCACAGCAACTAAAGCAAACAGACAGCCTTCAGAATGGGAGAAGATATTTGCATGTTAGGACTCCAACAAAGGGCTAATAACCGGAATCTACAGAGAACTCAAACTAATCAACAGGAAAAGAGCAAACAATCCCGTTTATCATTGGGCAAGAGACAGGAATAGAACCTTCTCGGAAGCAGACAGATGAATGGCCAACAAACAAAAATGCTTATTGTCCATTTATTTACATTTACACATCTCACCTCTGGCTTTGCATTAGAATCTCTTTTTTAATTTAATTTAATTTAATTTAATTTTATTTATTTATTTATTTTTGAGACAGAGCCTCAAGCTGTCACCCTGGATAGAGTGCTGTGGCATCACAGCTCACAGCAACCTCCAATTCCTGGGCACAAGCAAGTCTCCTGCTTTCACCTCCCAAGTAGCTGGGACTACAGGCGCCCGCCACAACACCTGGCCATTTTTTGGTTGCAGCCATCATTGTTGTTTGGCGGGCCTGGGCTGGATTTGAACCTGCCAGCTCAGGTGTACATGGCTGATGCCTTAGCCTGTTGAGCCACAGGCGCCGAGCCTGCATTAGAATCTCTTAAGGACTTTTTTTTTAACTCACCTTTATACTCATAGGGAAGAATCTTTAGAAAATAAAATTCTCATTCTGTTCTTCTGGGGTGGACTTTGAACACCAATCTATTTTTAAAAACATTTTTCTTCTAAGTGTGTATGTGTGTGAATATGAGAGAGAAAGAGGGAGGGGGTGACAGAGACGCATGCCAGTGGACTCCAGAGTATGAATACTCCCCATCCTTTCCCAGTCATTGTTCTCTATTTTCTAAGAGGTATTATGTAGACTTTTATAGTAATCATTTCCTAATTTTCTTTATAGTTTTACTTTCTATGTCTATATCCCTAAATCATATGTTTCGTTTGTATTCTTTTTGAATGTCATTTTTCTTTTTCTTTTCTTTTCTCTCTTTCTTTTTTTTTTTGTGAGACAGAGTCTCAAGCTGTTGCCCTGGGTAGAGTGCTGTGGCATCACAGCTCACAGCAACCTCAAACTCCTGGCTGTAAGCGATGCTCTTGTCTCAGCCTCCCACGTAGCTGGGACTACAGGCACCCGCCACAATGCCTGGCCATTTTTTTGGTTGTTGTGGTTGTAGTTGTCATCGTTTTAGTTGGCCCAGGCCTGGTTCAAACTCACCAGCCTCGGTGCATGTGGCTGGCCCCCTACCCACTGAGCTACGGGCACTGCCCATTTTTGTTTTGTTTTCTTTTTTTTTTGAGACAGAGTCTTATTCTGTCATCCTGGGTAGAGAGCCATGATGTCACAGCTCACAGCAACCTCAAACCATTGGGCTTAAGCCATCTTTTTGCCTCAGCCTCCCACGTAGCTGGGACTACAGGTGCCCGCCACAACACCAAGCTACTTTCTCTATTTTTAGAAATAGAAACTCAGTCTTGCTCAGGATTTTTATTGACTTTCTTTTTGAGAGCAGTTTTAGGTTCTAGCAAAATTGATGGAAGGGGCAGAGTTTTCCCATATTCTCCCTGCCTCTGCATGCGCACCGCCTTCCCCATCATCAGCATTCCCCACAGAGGGGTATATTTGTTAGGACTGATGAACTTACGTCGATAAGTTAATTCCTTTTACAGTCTTTCAAGCTGAATTTTCTGCTAACTGAAAGGTCCATTCAGGCGTTGGGTAGGTGCGACAATGGTTCAGAATTCAGAGAGACCAGTAAACAAAACCACTTTCCTCCAGTAACACCCACCCTGGCTATCCCTGCTTTGTGCTTCAGATGCTCTGGAAGTTCTCTTGCTGGGTGTATGTGATGTTTCACACAGATCCTTACTTACCATACAGTCAGGACAGGGTCCAATATTCTTAGGACTCTTGGATCTTTATTGTGGCAACTGTTGTGCCCAGCTCAAGGGATCCCCCAACTGTTGTGCTCAGCTCAAGGGATCCCCCACATAAATCACCAAGAGACTAAATCCGATGCAATAGCAAGAGGTTTATTTACAAATCAGCCCAGGCTGGGGGTTTCTCACACCTGGCGCAGCAAGAAAACGGAGAAGCCCACGGCCTGGAAAAGGAGGGTGTTTTTAAGGGTACAGAAAGGAAAAAGGGAGGGGGTGTGGGGTGAGCTGATAGAGGTCTAGGGGACTGAGTAATACTTGTCCTTGGCTAGTCTGGGAAGGACCTGCTATCACTCGGGGCAGACACAAGGACGAGAGGCGGGGGAGGGAGTGAGTTACTTAACGCTTTCGGTATGCATGCTGCTGCAAAATGAAGGCTGAGGAACAAGATGGAGTTAGTTTTAATAAAATGGAGTCAGTTTGGTCTTTACAGCAGCCTCATCTTATGGGCAAAGATACTCGATAGAGACACGTGGACACTGAGCTTCCCTCTCTCTGTGGAAATGCCTCGTATGCTATGATGGGAATGGTCTATTGAATGGCACAGCCTGTGCAGTTCCTTTTTGTGTCTGGGTGATTATGCTCCCAGGATGTTACAAGTAATACCATTTAATGTGTGCCATTAGAGGCAATTATGAGTCATTCTCTTTTAGTTACATTAGTTCAAGTAACTCCAGTCACCAACCAAACAGGAAGAGACATATTTATTTGGTAAAAAAAAAAATTAACTGGACGCTCTCACTTCTGTCAAATTGTATAACCTCTTTCCAGTTTGTTTTCCTGGCTGCTGTGAAGAAATCTGAAACCCTATAACAAGCAGAATTATTTATATATGTCATGATGCTTCCTATTTCAAGCTGTTTGCCTTACACTGTGCTCTGAACTTCCATGCTGAAGGAGAAAGGTCTCATTCTGGTCAGTTTTTAATTTGTTTTCTTTAAACCTTAGCTTTTCTCTTCCCCTGCCTGCTCTCCTTCTTGGAAGTGCATAGAGTCTCAGAAGGAGAACAGAGAGTGTCAACAGCGAGCCATTCAGTTCCGCCTGTTTACTGTTCTCTCCTGTTGAACAAGATATGAGGATGGAGCCAGAAAAGAGAGAACAAAGAGCTAGACTAGGACAGGCTTAGAAGACTCTCCTGGCAGAGGGAAGAGCATCTCCCCACACTCAAACCATGGGTCGGTCGGAAACTGTTCATCTTTAACAGTGTTTTTAGGACATTGCACCAGGCCCTGTAGGACGTCTCGTTTAAATGGATGACACCATGCTTAACTTTACCCGTGGTATAATTTTAGAAAGGAACACAAAGGATTTGGATGTTCCCTTGTAATCATATTTTTCTTGGAAGAAAATTGCAATCTGTATGACCACAGGACATTTCTCACCATATTCAGACTGGGATCTTTGAATTAGAAAAATCTATCCCAGCATGGCTGGTTAAATATGCCAACAAGTTTTCCTGGGCTGGGGAGCATATATGTGCGTGTGTGTGTTTGTTTTGTTACCCGATCTTAACAAAGTCTCTTCCTGGTTATTATTTAAAAAGGAAGAAAAATGCAAATATTATCTAACATACCCAGCTGGGGATCTGTTAAGAGTAAAAACCCTACTTTCTAATCAAATGAGTATAAAGGTTCAAACATGAAGTGCAAAATAGCCAAATATAAGTCCTTTAATAGCCAGAATAGCTCTTTTGATTTCTATACAGCTGAAGGTACCAAGCATATTTAACACATGTCTGGCAGGGGTGTACCACCTTTTCTGTTTTTAGATGTTTTGGGATTGGGGGTATTACTTTTCTGAGGGGATCTGTGCTGTTGCCACCCAGATGTGTGATGGAGCAAATATATAGAGAAGTTGGCATTTCACTGTGATAAGGGCTCATTTTTATGTATTTTAAGTATAAAGGCTTGCATTCATTGATCTAGATGCAGAAAGAGTAGTATAAACCAATTAAAAATATAAGCTAGTGGTTTTCCTTTGCATTCCCATGCAGCGGGGCATTTCCTTCCAGTTGTTTTGAATTGGGCCTTTCTTGTATGTTGATTCCTCAGCTATCATCCCCAGATCAGCCTGCTGGCGGGACAAAGCTGAGTTTTCCCTACTGTGGTAAGGGAGAACACCACCTCCCCAGAGCCCTAGCAGTGTCGTGAAGGGGGAAAGGCAAAGCTGGAGTTTATTGAGAATTTGGAGTTTGGTTTAATGAGGGTCTTTTAATTGATGGAGGTGATGGGAAGGATGGTGGGGAGGGAGAGAGCTTGATTAGGATTGGGTAAGGGTCATGATAGGTGATATAGATTAGGATTAGGATTGTTTTAGGGTTTAAACTGTTGATGGCCCCTACTGAAGAGTTATGATTTTTTTTTTTTTTTTGAGACCGAGGCCACTCTGTTGCTCTGGGTAGAGAGCTGTGGCATTATAGCTCACAGCAACCTCAAACTCTTAGGCTTGAGCAATCCTCTTGCCTCAGCCTCCCTATAGCTGTGACGATTGGTGCCTATCACTGCACCTGATGATTTTTAGTAGAGATGAGGTCTCATGGTTGCTCAGGCTGGTCTCCAACTCCTGAGCTCAAGTGATCCACCTGCCTCAGGCTCCCAGAATGCAAGGATTACTGATGTGAGCCACCATACCTGGCTAAGTTTGGTGAATCTTGAGGAAAGTTCTTATAATGAATAATCAGTCATTTATCTGAGATGGTAAAATTATGCTAATGAAGACAATAGAATAGTAAAATCATGTTAAGTGGACAGTAAGCGGTGTGGGGAAGTAACTCCTTTTGTCCTCAGTGTGCGTGGGAGTACATAATTTCTGTTGTTAGATTTTGGACAGGTGCTGTCTGTGGGAGAACTATAGACGCTCCGCACAGGAGTTGATTCATTAAAAGCTGGTTTTCCTAGGTACTCCCAGAGAAAGAACTATTGGCCATTGTTTCATTCATTCAATAAGCAAATATTGACAGAGCACATACCATAGGAATACCACTGGATCAAAAGCAAGGTCTCTACTTTCTTGGGCCTTTGATTCCAGTGTGACAGAGCATCGTCTGGGGCTCCTTCAGGTTACAAACAGTCAGTAACATTACTTACCTGGAGGTTACGTATAGTTCAAATTCTTACTGCTTACTATATTCTATTTATTCTATAGCAATAGATCTTGAGTGCTGGGATTTTCATGTTTAGGTTTTTAAAATAGGCTTATTTTAAGGTGTCTCTGGATGCTTATGGAGTTCACAGTCCTAACTTTTTAATGTAGGCACATTTATTCTTTTATATATTTATAATGTAATCTTTATCAAGGGCCAGCTGTATTCCAGACTCTGGGTCATTATGGTAGGAATACAAGCATATAAACTCTATATGAATTAGACAGTTTAAATACATAAAAATAATTGAAATTTTAACAGCCGATTGCCATACAACTCCACAAATGACTTTAGTTTGCCAGCTACTATGCTAGGTGTTAGGAATAAAATACCCAAAGGACCCCTCAGCCTGTAAGATGACGCAGTCAGGAGACAATCACGACATAGAGCCAAGGCACACAGAAAAGCCCTCTGTCCGGGCCCGACACTGTGGAAAGGCACAGGGCTGGCTTTCCAAGCAAAGTGTTGGGGTAGCACCAGGAATGACAATGATATTAGAGATCAAATAGATGGTCAAAAGCGCCACTGCAAAGCTTAGAAAGACAATGACCTCAGTCTCATGTTTTCTGGAAATGTGAAGGAAGCCTGTTTCTGTTGTAGCTTCTTATCAGGAAAGGAGCAGCTCTCAGGATGAAGGGTGGAAACAGGCTCCTCTACAATCTGGGCCTCTGAAAAGATCCCCTGCCCAAGTAGCACGGCCTCCTTAAAGGACACTTTGGACACCAACAAATGTCTATTTCCAAACAGACCCTCGTCTTTTCCTAGAAACTGTTTTCCTCACTAGGCTTTCCTGTACATTTAGGGCCGTGTTTTTCAGCCTTTTGTATTTCACAGCACACTTGGACCTACAGTTGAACTTCTGCAGCACACTTAAATTGTGCTGATCAAAAATAAAGAGTAAAAAAAGGAATGTACTTACTGTGCTCTGAATGTCTTTTGAAAATAAGTAATTTACTTATTATGTTTTTTTGAGACAGAGTCTCACTTTGTCACCCCCAGTAGAGTGCTGTAGTGTCACAGCTCACAGCAACCTCAAACTCTTGCGCTTAAGCGATTTTCTTGCCTCAGCTTCCCAAGTAGCTGGGACCACAGGTGCCCGGCACAACACCCAGCTAGAAAATAATTTAATTAATGATCTTAAAAAAATTTCCCAGCACAGCTAGATCTTACAGCACACTCTCTGATTCAGTGAAAGATTTGAATATACTGCACCACAGTGGAAAGACCACTGCCCCAGTGTAGAATGGGTCTGGCTTCAGCACCTCTGACTACCTGACCTTGGAGGCATCACTGGACATCTCCAAATTTGTAAAATGAAGTGCTCGCATTAGATGTTTTCAAGGGTTCCTTGAATGTCCAGCTGTGACATTCTTATTATGTCTAAATACACTGTCTCTACAACAACAAAATGTACAAATCTAGCTTTGGAAGTAGAGGAACTAATGTACGTTTTCTTTCTCTTCAGTACCTTTGCACAGAGAGTCTCTTCTACACCTGGCTATGAGATGGGGCCTGGCTAAGCTTTCCCAGTTCCTTTTGTGTCTCCCTGGTGGCGTCCAGGCCTTGGCTTTACCCAATGAAGAGGGTGCCACACCACTAGATTTAGCTTTACGTGGCGGACACGCCAAGTTGGTGGAAGACATCACAAAGTAAGTTTGGATGCTTGGTAGTTTCTCTCAATCTATTTCTATAAAGTCTGCCAAGAATTATGCAAAAAATGGAAGTAACCAAACCATAAGATAGAGTCGGTTTGTGTTTTACTGTTAATTCTCATGTATACAGTGCAGATATATGTATGTACATAAATAGATACACTTACTATTAACATTTCATGGGGGAAAGACAGGGAAGAAAGTCTGAAAAGGCTCCATGGGGGCAATAATGAAAAAAAAAAGGGGATGAATCATTAGCCCCTACTGATCAGGTTTCAGCTTAAATGTCGCTTCCTCAGAAAGGCTTTCTTGGGCAGCGCCTGTGGCTCAAAGGAGTAGGGTGCTGGCCCCATATGCCGGAGGTGGCAGGTTCAAACCCAGCCCCGGCTAAAAAACTGCAAGAAAAAAAAAAAAGAAAGACTTTCTGTGTTATTCTCTTTTATGATGATGATTAGTTCATAATATTAAGTAGATTAACATGATTAGTGGCAATATTAATAATTTTATAATTATATATGTGATCGTTTGTTTTTTTTTATATATCCCTACTAAATCATTGGCAGGCTGGGACTATTTCTGTTTTACCCAATGTAATATTTCTAGTATTATGTCTAGCACATACTATTCATTGCAAGAACATACATTTTTGTTGAATCAATGACTAATGCTCTTTAGCCAATGTCATGGTCATTAGGGCTTAGTGAAATAACATAAAGGAAATAATTTGTAAAGTATAAAGTTCTCTATGTTGATCATGGTATCAATGCTTCAGTAATTAATGAGTGCATTGTTTGTTACTTAGAATGATTCAGATATATCATTATTCTTAACTGATGAAAGGAAGATTCATTTACATGTATAGTGATTTTCTTAACATGGAAAAAGCAAAATATAAGTAGGAAAGCACAATGAAAATTACAAAGCTCTATATAAATTTTAAACACTGTAAGAGTATTACTACATAGCATGTCTTTCTGGGCTGGTTTTTCTTGGTTGGCTCATAGAATTCAATGTAATTCACTTATGATTATATGGCTCATAACTGGATGTTAGACTAGAAATTAGAGGTTTCTGTTTATTTTTTTTTTATTTGGTCAAATGAGTATCAACCAAGGGATAAATCCATCCAAAGGGAATTTTACTTTCAATTGTTTTAACATGGCCCTACTTTCTTGGCTAAAAAGGGCAATGCAAGAATGCCTCCTTAAAAAAAAATAATGCCTCCTTTAAAAAAAAGAATGCTTCCTTTAAAAAAAGAATGCTTCCTTCGAGTTAGTATGGATAGTTCTTGTTCTGTTGAGGTCTGGAGGCTGAGTTCCTCATCTGTTGATAACTTTGTACCTTTTTACTACTGTCAAGATCAGAAGATAGTATGTGTTTTAAAAGCTTGCAGGTCTGATAATCCATTCTGGATGAGATAAATTCTAACCAAATGATGGAGCTTACATATTCTAAATTAGTAATAGCAACCTAATCGCTTGGGCTCAGAGACCATTTGTGAGTCTTCTGTTACAAGAAACTATTTTCTGAAAGATTCTGGAGCCCTTGCTGCTAATTAGTGACAGGAGTTTGGGGAGGTTCCCCAAGTCTGCTCTTTGTGGGTCTCTGTTTGCTAATTAGTGACAGGAGTTTGGGAAGGTTCCCCAAGTCTACTCTTTGTGGGTCTCTTTTTGCCATTCCCCCTGGTGAAGACAACATGTATTTCATTGGAAATATACAGGGTCTCCATAAAGTTAGTGTGCAAGTTACAATAGTCTATTTTTGTAAAGCAAACATTTGTTAACAAGAGGGGGTTATGTTAGGAGGAGAAAGAAGCAAAGAGGTAGTTCTGTGAAGTGAGAAATCTGAAGACAATCTGTTAGGATGTGACAGCCTGCTGGGGTGGTTTGTATTCTGGAAGCATGAATACTTTTCTTCTGAGGCTGCTTGATGGCTGCTATTACAGGCCCTTATAAGCCACCTAGAATATGTATGTATTTTAATACTAACCTTGAAACCTACATATAGCTTATAAATATGCAGTTGTTCTTAGGCAAGACAAAACAGACAAAATTCTTATACTCAAGAATTTAGTTTGAGAATATTGTTCCTTTGTTTATAAGTGTAGCCCCAAATATACTCATAAATGTACTTAGGATCAACTACGCATGCATTAATTTGCAAGGGAAAGTGATTACAGCAGTGGAACCAGCATGTTGTGAGTATCTCACTTGTTTGTAACATTCAAACCTCCCCATGCTCCCTGGAGATCATACCTGTTTCCCACTGTGATCACCCAATGCACTATCAGTGCCACCTGATTTGTTCTACTCTATGTGGCCCCAGGAAAGTAAAAGGCATCTTTTCAGACTAAAGAGAGAATGAATACTGAGGTAAAGTACCATGTTTAACAGGCGGTACTCTTTCATTATTCACATAAACCTTTAAAGTATATAGTATTTATCCATGGTTTTTCAAGAGATCCAGTCTCTAGGTAGGAAAACAAAGATGGCTTTCTAAGACTCTATTTACATAATCGTGTGTATTTGTTGCCCCCAGGTGACTTTCAGGGATCATTTTGCTAGTTGGGTTTCTGATGTCAGGGGTAGTGTGGCATTGGGATCTTGGGGTTGGTGTCTTTGAAGCTTGTGTGTGGTTTTGATTTGTGGTGTTTTAGTTTTCAGGGCAGGAGGTCCCCAGGCTTCTCCCGAGTGCAACTCAGCGAAGACGCCTCCCTGCATTATGTCCACTCGTCAGAAACGCTGACCTTAACCCTGAACCACACAGCCGAGCATCTTTTGGAGGCAGACATTAAACTCTTCCGGAAATACTTTTGGGATAGAGCCTTTCTTAACAAGGTTTGTGCCCAGTTATTTCAGCGTATAATCATGCACACTTCTTGAGAGAGTGCAGGCTTCAGTTCACTGTTGTGGGAACAGTGGATTTTGGGGGTCACACTTTTTTCTTAATGAATCTTTGGGGGGTATTGAATTAGCAACTATGTTAGAGCAGTGTTATTATCATTATGCATTTTGGCAGTAGAAAAATAGAAGTTTCTATCATATTCTTGTTTCCCTTTTGAGCCAGCCCTACACATGGGTAGGTTTTAGTATTTTGATATTGGATATTTTCTCTTTCTTTGTTGGTTATTACCTCAAGCAGTTGCATTTAGGACTATCTGACATGTATAGTATCTACTCCTGGGCTTGCTTCTTCCATTTTTGTATGACAGCAATAGTGACTTTGGTTTAAGAGACTGAGGACAGAATCACAGCCCATACCCAGTCTTCTCCAGAGAGATACCATTAGTCTCAGAGTTTGGTGTTGCTCAGTTATCTGCAGCCCTCTAGGACAACCCCAGGAAAACCTTGCTGCAGAAACCTGCGTTCACTATGCCAGTCATGAGAGCTTTGCAGGCGATCCCATTCAGAAGCCATATTTGTTCAACGTTGTAAAGGTTTTATTTTTTCACACAGTATTGCAGTGGAGGATGGTGTCATAACAATTTGTAACCAATATTAAGTGTGGCATGACGATTTGTAACAAACATTACATGTTAAAATAGAAGTTGGTGGTAAGTATCCAAACTGTAAAGACGGATATTAGAAATTAAATAACAGGAAAAATCTTTAGTTGTAGCTTTTAATCATTTTTTAGTCATTATCTCCTCATAATGAAGGTTTTTTTTGTTAATCAGAATGCTTATAATTTTGTTCTTGAACCTGGCTAAAATTAACAAGGCAACTAGGAAATTTAGGTTTTTTAAAGTTGCCATCTACAATTACTTATAAGGATAAAAATTAAGTTTTCATACATCCTGTTTATAAAAGGAAATAGTATTTTCTTATTTCAAGTTTTGTTGTAATTAGAGATCAGCATTGCCTGGTGTCCTGTTCTCACATAGGCTTGACAGGTCCCCACACTGAAGGACAAAGAAGCATGGGGTTAAGGCTGGCCCAGGCAGACCTGTGGGGCAGGTGGATGGCTTAGGCCTTGAGTGCATGTGGTAACCCCTCCTCCAACCTCAGCTGTTCACATGGCCATCTCCTCGCTACCTCCCCACACAGACCTGCGTGGGTCCACCCACTCATTCTGTGGTGGGCCCTAGAAGAGCGAACGTGATGGTGGGCCTGGGGAGTTAGCAACCCATGGAGGGTGGGTGACTGGGCACTTATTGCTCCCTGCCCCCATGGTTTAGTAAATTGTATATATTTTCATGGTCTTTTTTGCTCAGGATGTTCTGAAATAGTCAAAGAGTGCGGCACTCAACGCACTGGGCTTACCGACGTGCCCAGTGGGATCCAGGGTCTGTGTCAGCAGTGTGGTTGCCTGCCCGAGTATACCGGTGATTTATTTTGGAATGTGTGCTGATTTAGTCTTGGGCTGGTTTACTGTTTGGCACATGAACACACAATTCTGTGTTTCTTCACGTTTTCACTGGCTTTGGGGAATCTGTCTGAAAAGAAAGTCCAGGCACTTCCAACAAGGCAGCTTTTCTCTGAGGCCTTTGAAAGACTTACCAACTTAGCTTCAGCCAAGGGCAGTCTGCACCCAGCATGTGCAGTTTTCAGCTCAAGGCCACGGTCATCCTGGATCCTCCCTGTGGATCGTGGTCCCAGCCCTCACCTGGTCCTGTGTCTCAGGGCATGGATGGGGTTGCTCTGCACGGGCAGGTGCATGAATCAGCATCGCATTCCTGAGAACCTTCTGGTTGTTGTGACCTGCTGAGGCAGCAAAGGGTTAGTAGCAGGGACAATTTTGGCCTTGGGATTCCTCCTGATTTCTCTCCCAGTGAGCCTGGAGTGCTGGCTGTGTGCTCTCCCAACAGTTTTCACCCACTTCTTTCTTTCCTGCCTTCCCCAGCCCTGAGACCTTCCATTGTGATTTTCATCTCTGTTGCATGTTTGAAGCCTTAAATGGTTTTCAGTGGTTTCTTTTTCTTTTGTGTCTTAGGCCCTTGAGCAAGAAGCCAGGCCAGAGGAAGGAACTGCTCTGCCCTTGGGTCCAGCAGAAACTGAAGAAGGTATGTGCTCCTTCCCCACTTGGGGAGCCTCGAAAGTGCTCAGGATTGACTAGTTACCCAGGTGAAGCTGAGCCGCAACCAAGGAGCTCAGAGGCAAGACTGTGGTGGAGGTGGGATTCCACACAGCCCTGGGTGCTGAGTGTGGGATGAAGTATAAGGTTTGTTTCTACTTTTTATTCAACTAGCATTTACTGAGAGCTGCTCGCCAGGCCCTGGACCAGGGGCTGTCACACTTCTGATCTTTAGCGCACTCCCCTGATGCCCAGAGATTGTTTTCTTCTTTCCAGAGTTCAGTTTGTTAATTCATTCTGTCCTTCAGCCAGTTGTTAGCCTTTGTGGAGCTCCTACTCTGTGCCATGGCCAGACACTGGAAATCATGGCATGAGGGTTGGGGCTTAGAGATGAGAGGTTAGGGAGGCTGGACATTCTTCAGGGTACAGAACAGTCCAACACAACTCACAGTTGTCCTACATAGCTGTTTACAGTCCTAAAGGTGATTCAGGACTGCGTGTACCACTGTATTCATGGTAGGACCTCCCTTCCCTTCCCTTCCCTTCCCTTCCCTTTTCTTTTTTTTGAGAATGTTATGCCCCAACTCCATCTTGTTGGGGGCTTTCTTTTTCTTTTTATTTATTTATGTACTTTTTTAAATAAGTCATTTGTACATAGATCATGAATACATTTATGCCATTATGGGATTCAATGTGCTGATTATTAGTAGAAATTGGAGTGCTTTCCTCTTTTCTTTCTTTCTCTCTTTCCCCCTCCTTTCTCTCTCTTTGTCTCTCTCTCCCCTCCCCGCTTCCTTCTTTCCATTTTTGAGACAGAGGCTCGCTCTGGTGTCATCACAGCTCACACTCTTGGTTGGGTTCATGTGATCCTCGAACCTCAGCCCCTAGCTGGGACTACAGGCTCCCACCACAATGCCCAGGTTACTTTTCTGTTTTTATCAGAGACGAGGTCTCACTCTTGCTTGGGCTGGTTTCAGACTCCTGAGCTGAGGCAATCCACACACATCAGTCTCCCAGAACGCTGGGATTACAGGTGTGAGCCCCTGTGCCCCGCCATGGTGGGTATTCTTAATGGAGATATGTTTTTATACAATAGTGCCCCACTCTATGCTGTGCTGTAACACACGGAATCAGCCTGATGCCACACTTGGACGTAACATCGTAATTCTTCATTTCCTCCAGCTTGGCGGTTTTCTGGGGCATGCAGTACTGACTTCCATTCGGGTCATCTCCCCTTTCTCATTTGCAAATAAGCCTGGCCTGTGAGTCCTAGTAACAAATATGAGTTTTTAGTCGAGGAAGCATTCTTACGTATGTTTTTGCATATTCTTGTACTGCTTGTCTGGAATGGATTTTGATTTTGTTTATTGCAAGACCTAGAACTTGCAAAAATCTGACCTTATCACTGTATCTTGCAGGGTATTTGGGACAAAGGTTTTATGCGTTGACATACATATTATCATGATATCGATTACTTTCCGTTTGATTTATATGTTAGTGAAGATATTATTTTGATTTTGATTTTTTTAAATTATGTGTGGAGATAAGGTTATAGGTATTGGGGATAGAGTTATGTTATCTATTAATTGCAAATGAGTGAAGGGAGCATTATGACACGTCCATCAAGGTGAAGGGACGTTGTCCTGATAGGACCGAGAACCACCATGCTAAGCGCTAGGTTTCGGGATGAAAAATAGAACAAAATCCTGGTTTCTGAGCCACCAGTGTTAACAGCAGGTTAATACTTTTGATTCTACTTTTCATTGGCAATGCAGGATGGCTAGATTTCAGGTATTTTTCAGGTACTGTGATCATAAACTCTTTACCCCATGTTTGTTGAAAAGTAGCCTTGGAGAAGGAGTACTCACAGCGAGTGGCTGCAGTCTGTGTGGCTTCCCCCCACTGTGTCTGTCCCTGAGTGGAACCTGAGCTGTGGAGCTTCCTGTGCAGACTGTGATACACCTGTGTGGGGCCCTGCGGAGTCGGGCTGTGTTGAGGGGGCTACAGTTTACCCTGCCTGCCCGAGGAGGTGGTGGGTTACTTCTTGCTTTCCCCCTGATGACCCAGAGGAGAAACCTCTTTCTGGTCTTGTGTTGGGAATGCTAGCTTCTGAGCACTTTGCTCCCTTTTACTGCTGTTACTGTAACTGATCAGGTTTCTCACTTCTAGTTGGTTGATAAAAAACTTGGCTACGTTTCTGGGCTGCTGACTGCAAATGCCTAGGGCACAGCTGACTGCGTTTTTGCATTGCCTTTATTTCTTATGTGAGCCTCTACCCTTTGTTAAAATTAAATTCTAGCATTTAAAATCATCTTGTATATTTTTTTCCCCTCCATATTCTACCTTCAAACTAATTTAGACAAAAATGAGGTCTAAGAGGTCTAAATGAGTGCTTAAATTCCAAGTTCTTGTCCTTAAGGGGTTTACAGGTTGGGGTTGGGCAGAAAAACAAGCTCCCACAGCGCAGTATGATAAGAGTTATGGGAGTCATTTGCAAATAGCCCTATGTATTAGTATGTGGCAGAACGTGGTGGTGGGGTGGTCAGGGAAGCTCCCTGGAAGAGGTGACCCTGAGCTGTGATCTCAAGGAGGGAAGGGAATTTTAGACAGTAGAAATAAGTACAGGACATGGTCCTGGACCGGGTGATACATTGGGGGAAATGCAGGTTATTCTGCAATCTTGGAGAATAGGGGTGTGTGTGGGTATATGTTGATAATGATGCCAGGAACACAGGCTTGAGAGGTAGGCAGATTGGCAAGGATGTATATGAGGCAAGTTGCTGGAAATATGCCCTGACAGTTCTGGGAGCTGTTTAAAATAAATCAGATTAGGCCGGGCATGGTGGCTCATGCCTGTAATCCTAGGAGTCTGGGAGGCTGAGGTGGGTAGACTAACTGAGCTCGGGAGTTCGAGATCAGCCTGAGCAAGAGTAAGTCCCTGTCTCTACTAAAAATAGAAAAAAGTAGCCAGGCATTGTGGTGGGGCACCTGTAGTCCCAGGATTTTCTAAAGAGCATTGTACAGAATACCAATTTTGGAAAATGTTCTGAAAAATAAGGACTTTTCGACCAAATAAGTAGAAAATGCTGTGTAGTAGCTACCCCCTTATCCCCATGGCATGCACTCTAAAACCCTTAGTGGCTGCCTGGAACCCCAGACAGTAGCTAACTCTTTTAGTCTCTGTTCTATACATACTCATCTAGGATAAAATTTAATTTATAAATTAGGCACAGTAAGAGATTAACAGTAGCTAATAATGAAATAGAACAATCATTACGATACACCAATATCACTATTCTTGTGCTTTGGGGCCATTATTAAGTAAATTAAAATTTGTTTGAACACAGGCACTGCTCTACCACAACAAGCTATTTGATGAGCACGACTCCAGCTAAGTGATGAACGGGCAGCCCGTGTAGACTGTTAGACTGTGTGAAGATGATGGACAGGGGGATGGTTTCCTTTCTGGATGGGAGTGAGCAGGGTGTTGTGAAATTTCATCACACTACTCAGAATGGCATGTCATTTAAAATGTATGAATTGTTTATTTCTGGAATTTTCTATTTAATGTATTTGGAACATAGCTGACCACAGGTAACTGAAACAGCAGAACATGAAATTGTGGATAAGGGGGTGCTGCTGCATATGAAACCCCCAGGTTGGAGATTCAGAGTGCAGTTAATGTTTGATAGGTCCTAGTAAGGCAAGAAGAAGTTAAGAAAGCTGCGTAACCTTGTGTGAGCCAGCAGTTCTCTAACTTATCACAGAAGCCTCCCTGTTCACAGTTATCAGCATTTCATGGAAGTGGTCTGGGGGAGGTCTTTTTGAAAATGTTGCTCTTCCTCAATTCTACTGAGGCTCCCCTCTCTGTATGTTATTTCCCGTTTTCACCATCCCCTGGGTTCTCCGTCCTCATTAGTATAGTGATGGTCACGTGGCGGGGGCCAAGGGAGGTGCTTCTCAAACCACTCCTGGTCATCTTGCATATTCCGGGTCACCCATGCCTCCCCCAACATCCCACTTCAATTCTTGATGTCATTTGGAAGACTGTTGCCTGCCTAGACTCTGTTGGGCCATAAACAAATTGAAAACTACTATAATACCATTTAGCAAGGTACGAATGCATTTTCTTTTTTATTCTTTTGTAGTTAAAAGAATAAAATAAAACACCTCGATATGGTTTGCCAACTTAACTTTCTCAGCTTTTGTGTCTCTAGTGTGTTACTTTGTTTGGTTCTCTCCATAAATTATCTTCCACATTTTCATTAACAAGGAAATAAGGAGTTGAGACTGGAACGTGAGTTCTAATTACAAAGGAGAGAGGGCAAAATCATTCCCCTCAGGGCAGAGGCAGCAGCTCCCAGGCTCACGGGGGTCCTTCCCCCTTGCATTCCTGCATGGAAGGCGGAAAGGCCACAGGCCCAAACACGAGGCCCAGGCTGAGCAGGTGGACACGAGTCCTGCAGGCTCATTTTCTTATCCATTCACTAAATACTTATTGAATGCCCCCTTTATACCAGGCATTGTTCTCAGCACTGGTGATATAGCAGCAGCCAAAAAGAAGTCAAAAAGAAAAAGCCTGTCCTCAAGGAATTTACTTTCATTTACGTTGTTCATGCTGCTACGTGCCAGGCCCTGTTCTAGACACTGGGTGTGCCGCTGCAAGCTGAGTGAAGTGCGTACACTCATGTAGTGCACAGACCCACAGACCTGTGGGGGGACGTTTCTGGGAGTTAAGAATCAACTTCCCTCATTTCAGGCATGAGGAAGCAGCAGCACAGAAAGGTTATAACTCACCTGAGGCAACACAGCTTGCCCAGGCTGTCAGAACTCCGCACGGTCAGCCCTCTTTCCCCACCATGCTCCAGAATCCAGAGTACCCCTATGTAACAGAGGCGCTATCTACCTAGTGTGTGGACTGCTGATCTGGAGTTCTCTCCAGCATTTGTGGGATGGAAAAAGTGCCAACATTAGAATGACTGACTTGAAATGACCTCTCTTCCAAATGATTACTCTGTCTCCAGTCCTGTGACTGAGAGATTGGTGGCCTGCGTGCACAGAAATGTCTTGACCCACTCCAGCAGCAAGCAGACCTAGGTGAGAACCTCAGCTTCACCATGAGCTGGCTTTCTTTCGAGAAACGTGCAGGTTACTTGGCTGTGTTTGCTTTGGTGGGAAATGGCTGGGGAGGGGAGCAGGGGAGGATGTCATTTAATACTTACTTTGTAGTAAAACTTAAATGAGAAAATACAGATGAAGCACCTTACCTGATGTCTAACATAGGATGCTTAGCAAATGATGCCTAGTTATGAGTACAAGTTATAGAACACAGGCGGATAGTGGATCTGATGGTGAAGATGTGTTTCAGAATACTAAGACATAACCGTTCATGTCCCAGTGACTAGAGGTGAGCAGATTTTTTGCTCCAACATTTTGTAGACGAAGGTGTACCACTTCCCTCTGTGCTTGTTTGGGTTTGTGAAATGTTCGTGTGGTAGATTCACCTTAGTTGAATGTCCCCTGTGAGATATTATTAGGAAAATAAGATGGGTTTCATTGAGACAAAATGTTGTTTCCAAGAGTTTTCATCCTATTTTTTATTTATTTTCCAAATGAGTGTCCTCGTCCAAGGATTGTTCATTTTAAATATTTTAACTTAAGGGCTTTTTTGGAGACCCATTGCATTTTGTTCAAGTATCTTACCAAGATATAGACCCTTTAAGCCAGGACAGGTGGGACCTGAGGTGTTAGGGGTTTAGAATAGAAGTTAGAAGCCTGCTGTGCAGGGGTGACTACTCCGTTCGTTACACAGCTCTGTCTTCAGCCCAGTATGGAATATCCATTGAAGGATGTTATGGACATTGTTCTCCTAGAAGTAGGGTATTTTGGCATTTTAATTAAAATCAATTAAAAATCACATACACAGCATGTACCTCCCAGCTCCAGGACGTGATTTGTAATTGCTTCTTTCATTTTACAGAGTCCTTCTGTATTTCCTTCAGAGACTATCTTTCTGCTCCTTTTCACAGAAAAGAACAACTTCCATCATTAAAAGGCCAAAGATAAAGACAGGCTATCAAGCTGAAATGACGCTTATTCTGTATATAATGATAATATATTTTCTCACATGTAAATAAAAATTCTCCTCCCCACTTCCTAGTTTATCACAGAATTAAAGACTGATAGGTCGAGCTGGAAAGAACGTTAGAATCATCTGGTCAAACCCACTTCATGTTTGAGGATGAAACTCAGAGGGCCTCTGAGTTCACCCAGATGTGGCCCATTGGGCCCACATTGAATCTGGACGCTTTGTTTCAGCTGGGTCTGAGGAGCAAGCTAAGGAGGAAGGTGAGCATTAAACTCAGCTAAGGATTCTAAAAGAGTTGAAATGCACTTAACTTAAAAATACGAGTATAACTAAAGAATTCGTTTCTTTCCTGAAGTAGAATTTAAGTTTTGAAGTTTTAGGGACATAAAAGTAGTCCTAAAATAAAATTAAGTTTTGTTTATATATTTGACATATAACTTGCTTCATCTTAGCCAAGCAATTGATTCAATTAGGACAATGATGCCTTGACTTCAATTTGAAATAAAATTGACCCTGGAACAACCCAGGGGTTGGGGTACAACACCCCTATGGAGTGGACAATCAGTACATAACTTGGATTCCCCCCAAAACTTAACTATGATAGCCTAGTTGACCAAAAGCCTATCCCATAACATAAACAGTAGATTAACACATATTTTGTGGTTTTTACACACATATATATATTGCATTCTATGTTTTATGTATTATATTCTTATAATAAAGTAAGCTAGAGAAAAGAAAATGTTATTAAGAAAATCACAAGAATATAAAATGTATTTACTGTTTGTTAAGTGGAAATGGATCATCACAAAGGTCTTGTCCTTATTGTTTTTACTTTGAGCAGAGGAGGGAGAGGAAGGTTGGTCTTGCTGTCTCAGGGGTGGTGGTTCATCTGGGAGTTTTCCCATATTGTTAAAAATCTCCCAGAATTTTTTGTATATGCTTGTTGAAAACAATCCATGTACGAGTGGGCCTGCACTGTTCAAACCCGTGTTGTTCAAGGATCAAATGTATAAAAGTTCAGAGCTTCTGTGTAACTGAGAAGTGCAACCAAACTTTTGGGCTGAGGATATATTTTTTCCATGACCGAATTCTTCATTTTTGAGAGTTTATGCTGGGGGATGGTATATAGGACACATAAAAAGCTGTATTATAAAAATATACTGAACATAGTATTATTATATGTATAATATATAAACACTTACCAACAATTACATTCCTAGGTATATACTTAAGGGAACCAAAAAAAAAAAAAAAAAAAAACCAAACATAAATTAACAGAAAAACTTGTATATGAGTGAATGTGGCAGCATCATATATAATAGACAAAAGGCCCCGGACAGGGACTCCACCGGCAACTTGTGTGGCTCTGTGCTGCAGACACCAGGCCTCAGCCTGCCACCCACCCCGGGCCAGGGACTCTCCTGGGACCCCAAGCTGTGCCCGACAGGCCCCTGCCCATGCTGGCCAGGAACTCTGGGAGCCGCACAACCTGCATCCTCCCTCACATGCCCTCCCTGCCTCCGCACCAGCCCCCCAATCCCCGTCTGGCCTGGGACTCCGGAAGCCGCCCAGTGCCTTCCCTCCGGCACCCTCCCTGCCTCTGGGTGGAGCCCTCCTCCTGGACAGAGACTGCTGGAACCGAGGACTCTCTTTGACAAAGTCACCAGGTACGAGGCACTCCCAGAACCATGTGCATCATCCCCCACCCTGCTGCTGGATCCGTGTGTGCCATGCTCTGGAGCTGCTCCCATAGCCAGAATTCCCTGGCTGGGACAGTCCCAGAGGAGCTACATAGGATCACTCCCTACAAAGATCCAGCAACAATAGAGTGATCCCACTGGGGTCTAATCTTGGAGAGACACCTCCCCAACTCTGAGGATGGACAGAGGCAACGGTGAAAAACAATCATGAGGCAGAATCAATGGAAAAACTCTGGCAATATGAATAATCAGAGTAGATCAACTCCCCCAAGGAACGATAAGGCAGACACAGCACAAGATCCAATGCATAAACAAATGGCTGAGATGTCAGAAATCAAATTTGGAATCTGGATAGCAAATAAGATCAACAGAATAGAGGAAAGATGGAATTAGAATTTCAAGCAGTAATCCAAAAGTTGTCTCAAGAATTCAACGAATTCAAAGACAAAATGACCAAAGATTTTGACACATTGAGACAAGAATTTGCAGCCCTCAAAGATCTGAGAAATACAGTAGAATCCCTCAGTAACAGAATGGAGCAGGCAGAAGTAAGGATTTATGACATTGAAGACAAAGCTTTTGAAAGCTCCCAAACCTACAAAGAGAAAGAGAAATGGAGAACAAAAACGGATCATTCTGTCAGAGAGCTCTGGGATAATTAGAAGTAAACTAATATTAGCCTTATAGGAATCCCTGAAAGTGATGAAGTGGCTTCACAAGGCAGAGGCTCTTCTTCATGTGATTATGAAAGAGAACTTTCCAGACATGCCAAGAGATTCTGAAATTCAGATACCAGAACTCCAGCATGACTAAATCTGAATAAGACATCCCCCAGGCACATCATAATTAAGTTCACTAAAGTTAATGTGAAGGAGAAAATTCTGAAAGCAGCCAGATGTAAGAAATCCATAACATACAAGGGGAAGAATATTAGAATGACTGCAGATCTCTCTGATCAAACCTTTCAAGCTAGAAGAGTGTGGTCATAGACTTTTAATCTCCTAAAACAAAATAACTTTCAACCCAGGATCCTGTATCCAGCTAAACTGAGTTTCATTGATGATGGAGACATTAAATACTTTAATGACATTCACATGTTGAAGAAATTTGCCATAACTAAACCAGCTCTCCAGGATATTCTCAGACCTATCCTTCATAATGACCAGCACAATCCACCACAAAAGTAAACTCACACAGAAACTTTTGATCAAATTCCAACTTCCACAGTGGTGAAAGGATTTAAAATGTCCACTAGACTTTCAAACAACTCAATACAAAATTCTACCAGGCTTATCAATATGTACAATTAATGTGAATGCCTTAAAGTGTCCTCTA
>CAUYRH010071683.1:0-29789 GCA_963574655.1 Perodicticus potto
GGCTCAGAAGGGATAAGTATCCAGCTAAAACTCACACATATAGTGAGCAGTTGTACTAAGACCCCAAACCTTGCCTGTTGAACAGTTTGATGAAAATATTTCAGATTGTGTATGAAACCAGCACATTGTACCCCATGATTGTACTAATGTACACAGTTATGATTTAATAAAGAAAATGCACTTCTATGAGGGTGGCGGACCCCTAAAGGTCTTGGGAGACTTCGGTGGGATGGACAACTTCCCCTCTGTCTGCAGTTAACTGAAGTGATCAGGCAAAGGTGACCAACAATAAGGTGTGAACCATCAGAGGGTTTCATTTGCCAATTTTTTCCTCCCTTACTTTCCCCTGTGCACAACACACACACACACACACACACACACACCATTATTAACAACATGGCTGAGCTCATTCAGGAATAATCAGAACATGGGCATATTGCCCTTATTTGACAGGAGGGCCTGTCATTTAAATTTTATAGAAGGCATATGAAGAAGAGCGATTCTGTTTCTACTCTACTGCAAGCCAGAAACTCCAAGGCATAGGCTGTACACATGTTTGTCTGCACATATTCCTGGCTGGCTGAATAAGAGCAATAAAAGCCCAGACCGTCAATCTGGTAGACTCATCAGCTGGGGCAGCCAGGGAGAGAGGGCAGGGTCTCAGCTCTGTAATTTTTTCTCTTGGAAGACAATTTTTGGTGACTTTGATGGTCAAGGTTTCACATACAAAAACTAAGAGTCTCTAAATAATTTTAAAAGGTTAACATTTTGTGGTTTTGTCCCCTTGTCTCTCAAGTATCGTTTAGAATTTCTTCTATTTTATGACTAGCAATGTATTACGTGACAAGACATTAATAGACGTGGGACTCTCCTATTGCTCTTCTTGGTCCTACTAAAAAAAGATAGCAAAGCCCTGGTTTTATAAATACAGGCTTCACCCTTACTCTTTTGCTATAGCCCCTCAGAGCCCACAGTTGGTGTTTGATGTAAAGAATTATACTTCTGAATCAGATGTAAAAGGCCAAAAAGAATGAGGCTAGCGCACAGCACTTACTGCAAAGAGGGAACTTCAGGGAATGGTCTGGGGTTTTGTTCTTCATTTGTTTTAATTTTTTATTTAAGGAAAAATAAGAACTTTTAGAGCCCGAACTATACCCCAAATAAAAAGGATATCCTTATTAAGAGCTTTTACATTTCTAGAATTAGATTTATCATAGTGAAAGATCTTGACACACGTACAAATTAGTATCAATAATCTGTCCACGCCTGTACTTGGTGGTTCCATTAAGTTTTAAAAAATAAGAGAAGCACAACAAAAAATAACTTGTCCAGTTTAGCCTTCAAAATATTTAATTCATTTCTATTCAGTAAAATGTCTAGAGAGAGGCAAAAATTATTTTTAAGTTTTTCAAATGTCGACCCTTAAGCACAGTCTCATGTACTTATGTTGGAAACTAGGACTTGGTATAGAAGACACCTGGGGATCTTATAGACTCAAAGGGTTCGCAAAAAAAGTTAATAACCCTGTTTCCTTGTTACTAAAAAAGACCCAGGCAGGGCATTTCATAAACCCACAGGGAACAGGGAGCTGCTGGCTCAGACAGTAGGCTTCCTCCTCCTCCACCTGATCTTGCTAACATCTTACAAAGATGTTTGTTGCGATGAAATTGATTGATGGCAAACTTGGCAGTTTACTTAGCCATTGGATGCTTCTTCTCTTTAATTCTGTTAACTGAGATGAACCCGATCTGCTGAAGCCATTCATCAGATCCCAGGACCTGGTCTTACAGGACTAGCTCCGACTTTGTGGCCAGGCCCCTTGTTCTGTAAGTCTAATTAGCACTGATACAGCTTCCCAGCATCTGAAACATAAGCTGACAGAGATTCCAATGCCCTGATTTGAATTTTAACATTGGAATGATTTTTTGAAATGCTCTTACTTCCTGATATTACAAAACGTGTTAGTCTGCAGAAGAGGAAGTTCACATTCCCCTACTCTGGGGATGGTTGACAAGCCAATCAACCAACACGTTGGGACCCGCTGTGCGCCCTGGGTGACAGGGGGTCAGTGCTACAATCTGTGGGAAAGTGTGTGGGCAAACCTCCTTAGACCTTAGTTAATTCCACGCAGCCCCGTCTCCTAAGACTCCTTGAAATACTCTTGCAACCACTTCCGACACAGCAGTTGTCATGATAATGCTGGTAGAGAGGGTGGAGGGGGATGGGAATGGGGGTAGAGAGAGATGTGTGTTCAGAGCCTGTGAGAACTGATACGACAGTCACCCAACGCCATGAAGAACTCACCCCCGGACTCCAGCCGCATGCTGGCCAGGTAGGAGGTCAGGATAGGCCTGGCCCCTGTGCACAATTTTTAAGTTGTAAAGCCAAAAGGAGAGAAGAGAGGCAAGGGGGCATACCAAAAACTTAGCTTGGAAGTGTGTTTCCTTTCTTTCCCCACCATGAAACCAGAGCATCTACCAGCAGAAGAAACGGGCTGTTCTTTGGGGTTTGGGTCCTGCTGGCTGAGTCTAACCTCTGGTGCTTACTAATTGTTATACCTCTGTTTCTCTCTCTCCATCCCAGGACAGCTTTCCTGCCCGCTTTGGAGGAGTCCACTTTGTCAACCAGCCCTGGTACATTCATGCCCTGTACACGCTTATCAAGCCATTCCTCAAAGACAAGACCAGGAAACGGGTAAATTCCAAATGGGAGGTGCCAGGGACAATTACGGTGCCCTGCTCCCTCTCACTCTTTCTCCATCTTTTCTATTTTTTTTTCCTCTCTCTGTCCTTATCTTTCATGGTGGTTTGTCTGCAGCCCCTGAGTGTCAGCTGGCATTTGCAAATGGCCTGGATTCAATCAATAATTCAGTAGAACTGGATTACTTGCAGAGTCCCAGTGGCAAACTGAAGGAAACTTTGAAGGCATGCAGAGACCAGATGTCCATTTTGTTTTAAATGCTTATGGGAAACACTGGGTCCAGCTGCTTCCTGTTCATGGAATATGTTAATAGCTAGGATTTTGTCCTGCAAATGTACTATCACTATAAAGAATGTTTGTAATTTTTTACTCTCCCGTGGCTTTTGGGAAATAGTTCTATCACCTGTAAGGCCAAGAAAGCAGCCTTCCCTGGGAATAATAATGCTCTTAGGAGGAAGGCTTTTTAAATCTGAATCATAGCACTTGATAGTATTTGCAAAGCCAGCTTCCTCCAATCATCAGAGTTGGGTCTTTTCATGGGATTCTGACTAGCTGAGCAACTGAATATTCCTTAACCACTCTGAATCTCCCATTTCCTCATTTACAAAATGAGGAAATTAACACACACATCTCAGAGTATTTGTTGGGGTAATTTCATGAGACAGCATATGAAAGCGTCTAGCATGACGCCGTTCACATAGAAGAGACGTGGTGACTTTGATTCCTTTTTATCATTTAGCTCCCTTTTCTTTTTCCCCCCAACATTATCAAGGTATACTTGACAAATAAAAATTGCATATGCTTAAAGTGTGCCATGTAATGTTTTTATGCACATATGCATTGTGAAATGATTGTCACAATCAAACTAATTAACACACCCACCCATCACCTCCATACTTGTAGTTATGAGTGTGCGTGTGTGGTGAGAACACTCAAGATCTTCTCTCCTAGGAAATTTTAAGCAGACAATGCAGTATTATTAACTATAGTTTCCATGCTGCACATTAGATCTCCAGAATTTATTCATCCCACAGAAGCTAAACTTTGTACGCTCTGACCGACACCACGCCATTTCCCCCTCTTCCCTGCACTTGGGCAACACCCCTCGCTCTTCTATGAGTGCAGCTGACTTGGATCACACATATAAGTGAGGTCATGCACTGTTTGTTTTTGTGTGTCTGGCTTATTTTGCTTAACATAATGTTCTCCATGTGCGTCTTCATTATAAAAAATGATAGGGCTTCATTTGTCCTTAAGGCTGAGCAGTATCCCGTGGTGTATATACACCATGTTTTCTTTATCTAGTCATCTGTAGATGGGCATTTAGGTTGCATCCACCTCCGGGCTATTATGAATAATGCCGTGGTCTATTCTTTTAGGGTTTCCGATTTCAAGTACCTCCTGGTCAGGGTCACTTTTATAGCACCTTACATATGCCCTGACCTCAGGGGATGAGCTCTGAGGATCCAGAGGGGACTGATGATGAGGGGGATTGCCCAGGCACACCCTCACAGTTCCTAGCTCCCCTTGCAGGTCCGAGGCAACACTGCAGTAGGGCTTGGGAGGCGATATTCCCCTGTCCCCAAACAAGTGCGGCACCAGGAATTAGAACTCACCAGCATCAGGAGGCAGAGACAGTCTGCATTTTTGCAGTTCATCTGGGCTAGTTCACCTGGGGGGCTCAGGACAGAGAAATGTTCCCAGTGTCTCTCAACCTTTTTTATCTCCCGGCACACTTGAACCTATAGTTAAACTTCTGCAGCACACTTAAATTATGTTGATCGAAACAAAAAAGTGAAAAGCAAAACATGTATTTGCTGTGCTTTGAATGTTCAAAAATAATTTAATTAATGATCTTTAAACATTTTCACCGCCCACCGTTTGACAATCGGTGTTCTAGACTGTTCTCAACATGGCTTCAGGCTTTCCAGTGTTTATTCTTCTACTACTGAGAACAAAGCCAGTGGGAATTCTTCCTGCAATGGGCACTTGCTGCCAGGCCATAGGAGCAAGTTTAGAGAGCTCTGAGTACAGGGCAGAGACAGGTGGAGGGTTCAGCCTCCGGCTGTGTTCCTCCCCTCAGCAAGACCCCTTGAAGGCAAGACTGGGCTCAACAGCCCCCTTTGTCCTTGGAGAACTAGATGCATTGGTGAGGTGGGTACACATGTATTCTCCAAACACCAGGGTCAGGATTCACATCCCCCATGCTGCAAATACAACAGCACCCTCTGAGAAAGTTTGTAAAAGCCAGAAAAAGTGAATTTCCTCAAAAGATAGAATTCTTATTAAAATTCAGTTATGCCCAGCACTAATGTTAGAAAATGTACATTGTTTTCTGGAGAACTCCAGCAATCCTCTGAAGAATTAGCATTTCTTATCCCCTTTGTCTTTAAATGATGCCATTATATCATAATTTAAAATCATTACAATAGACCAAGGTAGCAAGTGTTTATTATGGAGGTCCTATACCTGAGTATTTTTAAATCACGTTTATATTTCATCATGGTTGACTGTGGTATGTGTGTGTGTATGTGTGTAGAATTGATGGCCCTATACTTGAGTACAGCTTATGTGTCAGACATAATTACTTTATGTCTGCAACATAAGCAAGTGTAGGAACTGATGTCATTACCCAGATGCACTTTAAATCATCTTTCAGAGCCAACTTCTAAATTGTGGTCAGTCAATGATAATTATCTCCTATGGCATTTCCACTTTGTGGACTTATCTGAAAATGATTGTAACAGGAGAGGGAGGTTCTTTCTTACTTGGCCAATTCCCATCATTATCTATTATGTGTTCAGAATGCAAACTTGTTCGGGCGTTGGTCCCCAAGCCAGAAAAAAGTGGGAAATTGCTGCAAAAATACCCTGCAATAAATTCTCAGGCCATGGTTTTCAACTCCATTGAATAAGAATGTATTGAGCTTCTACAGTGCATCCATACCACCCTCAGTGCTAGGGACAGTTTTTTAAAAAAGGAAGAAGACACTATCTCTTTTCCTACGTATTTAGATATTCTCTCCCAATGGGGAAGCAAGATGCTGAAAAGTTACTGGAGGGTGAATGGGGAACACCAAAATGGGAGGTGTCATGGGGACAGATTTGGGAAGACGCTAATGACTCAATCAAGACCTGAGAGGAATGGAGAGGACCGGGCTGGAGTTCCCAGGTGGGGGAATGGGGCAGTCTGGGGATGCAGGCATGGAGGGGCTTTCCATGGCCTGCCTCACCGCTCCTCTCATCAGCAAGGATAATTAGGAGATGGCCATATGTGTAAATTTTGGGTCACGGCCAGATCTGTTCATAAACTTCATTTTTAACAACTATTAATTCAGCCCCCTTTCTGAGCAATAAATTAACATTTTATGAAGACTAAGCTACAGTTACAAAATAAATGCCTCTTTAAACGCCATGATCACCGGCAATGCATCCAACTTGTCATTGCTAAATTGCATATTAGATAAAATACTTGGTCATATGTTTTAGATTATTTTATTGCTAACAATTTTTTCTTTACAGATTTTCCTGCATGGAAACAATTTAAACAGCCTTCACCAGCTAATACACCCTGAATTTTTGCCCTCTGAATTTGGAGGAACCCTTCCTCCTTATGACATGGGAACTTGGGCCCGGACGTTACTTGGTCCTGACTACAGTGATGAAAATGACTATACTCACACCTCCTATAATGCGATGCACGTGAAGCACACGTCCTCCAACCTGGAGAGGGAATGCTCACCCAAGCCGATGAAAAGGTAAGAGCCTCCTCGTCAGAGGGCAACAGAATTTTTGATTTATGCTTGTTGTGGGTTAAACAGTTGAAGACCTTTATGGGCACAGAACTTGAATGAATTAAACTGCCAGGAATCCTCACCTGATTTCACTAGACTTGAAAGCATATAGGGCTTGGCTGGCCCAGAAATTTAGTTGTCCTTATTGTATTAAGTGAACAATTAAAGGCTATGACCTCGCTCATGTCATGATTATAGCCATGGTCTTTAGGGAGTTTATAATACATACGGAATAGACCACTGGACCTTTGAGATACATTAGATGGAAAACAACCTACTGGAAAATGTTCCTATCATTTTTCACTTGGAACTATTTATTGAGCCTCTATGTGGCTGCAGCACTGATTAGGAACCAGGGTTACAAATGTGGGTAAGATATAAAAAAATCAGGCCAATCGTTCAAGTTAGACTATTGGCAATGTATTTGCAAAATAGCAGAGGAAATTCAGTCTGGGCTGTAAAGGAGAAAGATCAGCAAACCAGACTTTAAAGAGGGAAACCGTATTCCAAGCAGAAGAGAAAGAGGGTGACATGGAGGTATGGAGGTATGGGAGTGACGGGGTGGCAGGTGTGGTGAGCAGGTGGGACAGGGCAGGAGGTAGGAGTGAGCCTGGAGCGAAGTTCTGAAGACAGGTGGACCCAGGTGGTGAAGACCTGTGTGTACCATGTTCAGTGGAAGGCCGTAGAAAGGGTCAATTTTTAAGAAGTTGATATTCAAATAACATATGAGTATTTTCTCATTATAAAAATTAAGCCTTATTTTTAAAGCTAAAATCCTCTTCAATGATCATCTCTAAGCCCAATCCCAGTCCCTCCTCAATGGTAACTATCTTATCAGGCTAGGAAAGAAAATGTGAAAGTGAAACAGACTTACATAGAAAACATCTGATATAGTGTAAGAGATTTCTGGGGCTGCCATGTTAAAGTACCACAGACTGGGTAGCATTAACTACAGAACTTGTATTCCCTCACTGCGCTGGAGGCTAGAAGTCTGAATGTCTCCCAAAGTGTCTCTCCTTGGCTTTCCGATGTCTGTCTGCTCCCTGGGTTCTCACGGGGTTTCCCTCTGCGCGTGTGTCTGCGTCTGAATCTTCTCTTCTCATAAGACCACCTGCCAAATTGAATTAGGGTCCACTCGTAGGACCATGACCTTATTTTACCTTAATTACCTCTTTACGGACCCTGCCTCTAAATGCAGTCAACATTCTGTGGGACAGGGATTAAGGCTTCAGCATAGGAATTAGGGGAGGGCAGGGAGTGACTTTGCCCACAATACATTGTATGACGCATCTTTCCATGTCAGAACGTCTAAACTTATAAGGGGACTTCAAAAAGTTTGTGGGAAAATGGAATTAAAACAAAATACAAACTTTATTTCTCAACATATGTTCCATGAAGTTCAAGACACTTTTGTAAAAGCCAGCTAGTCCATCCCTGGAGAACTGAGGGTGCTAGGAATGTAATCATGTTGATGTCAATTATTAACCAAAGAAAAATGGGTGCTCTTTAAAGATTCTTTAACATTAGAAAACAAAAAGAAGCCAGAAGGAGCCAGCTTAGGATTGTAGGGTAGATGCCTAATGATTTCCCATTGAAACTCTCACAAAATTGCTCTTGTTTGATGAGTGGAAAAAACAATGTTGTGGTGGAGAAAGACTCTCTGGTGAAGCTTTCCTGAACACAGTCTGCTAAAATTTTGGCTAGCTTTCTGAAACACTCTCATAATAACCAGATGTTATTACGTGGCCTTCCAGAAAGTCAAGATGCAAATGCCTTGAGGCTGCCCCCAAACCGTTACCATCATCTTTGCTTTTGACTGTCCTGCTTTGGCATTGATGGGACCACAGCCACCTCTCGGTAGCCACTGCTTTGATTGTGCTTTGTCTTTAGGATAATGCTGGTAAAGCCATGTTTCCTCTCCCATTCCAATTCCTCAAAGAAAAGCTTCAGGATCTCCATCCCACTTGTTTACAATTTCCATTGAAAGCTCTGCTCTTGGCTTAGCGCCTGTGGCTCAACGGGTTAACGCGCCAACCACGTACACCTGAGCCGGCGGGTTTGAATCCAGCCCGGGCCCACCTAACAACAATGACGGCTGCAACCAAAAACTGGCCGGGCATTGTGGCGGGCACCTGTAGTCCCAGGTTCTTGGGAGGCAGAGGCAGGAGACTTGCTTGAGCCCAGGAATTGGAGGTTGCTGTGGGCTGTGATGTCACAGCACTCTATCCAGGGTGACAGCTTGAGGCTCTGTCTCAAAAAAAAAAAAAAAGAAAGAAAAAGAAAAGAAAGACAAGCTTGGGGCGGTGACTGTGGCTTAGTGGGTAGGGCGCCGGCCCCATATACGGAGGGTGGCAGGTTTGAACCCGTCCCCAGCCAGCTAAAACAACAGTGGCAACTGCAACCAAAAAAAAAAAAAAAGAAAGAAAGAAAGAAAGCTCTGCTCTTGTCTATAGCTGATCTGGGCACAATGATTTTGGTACCCATTGAGTGAAAAGTTTGCTCAGCTTTTTAACTTGTCAACCAAATTTATTTAAGCTAAGCCACTAAAGATGTCTATGGTGTTGGCTATTGCCTGTGCTGTTAGTCATCCGTCGTCTCCAATTAAGGCATGAACGAGGGTCAGTTTTTCTCACAAATTGATGTGGATGGTCGCTGCTGCAGGCTTCATCTGTATATTTCCTCCTCCCTTCTTAAAATAAGCCATCCATTGGTATAAACCAACAACATCTTCGGGGTATTGTTCCCGTAAACGTTTCATCTGGCATCACCATTTTTCACCATTCTTCCACCCAACCTTCAGCATCAATTTGTCGTTTGTTCTGCTTCAATCTGAGCAGAATTCACGTTGCTCTGACAGGCTCTCTTTTCAAACTCACGTCTTATCCTTCTTAGTTCCTCAAACCAGATCCTGTGCAGACACGTTATAATGATTTTGTCTGAATTTATTTTGGCGCAAGAAATAAATTGAACTCTTTGCATGGTTTTCGAACCTTTCTAGATCCCTCAGACCTGATATTTTCAACACTGCAGCCCCCTTTAGAGCTCAGATATGCCACCTGCCGCAGTTTAGCCATCTCTGCATTGATGGGCATTTAGGGTTTTTGTTTTTATTTTCTATTTTAAACAAGAATCAGTAACTATCTTTGGCATGCCACTGTCATCTTTCTGGGAAGATTCCTCTCGGTAGACTGAGAACCCTGCCGTTTCTGGGTCGGAGGGTCGGCGCATCGTAAGCTTTAGCCACACTACCTGGAGGCCACACTCCAGCAACTGACACTCTCGCCAGCTGCTTGTGAGAATCTTCTCTAGACACTGGAAAAATACTTAATATTACCAGGGTTTCATTTCAATGATATTCCCGTAGTGGAAAAACACGGTGTCATTTTTGTTTTCGTTTCTGTTTCCTCCCCAGACATAGGCAATGACACAGTCAGTTCCGGGCTGTACAGGAATTTGGGGGTTAGCAGGGAAAGGGTTTGTGGAAGAGACAATAAGAGCTGTCGGAAAGCTGATGTGGGGGCTCAGATGGAAAGAGAAAGCCAGAACCAGTGTCCAAGCGGAGGAAGCCCAGCCCCAATGCTGGAGGTGTATGGAAAAGGAGGCGTATCAGTGTTGAAGTGTCCTCGGGGTCACTGGGTGTCTGCTGATGTCCTGAATCAGGAGAAAGTCTTGAGGATGAGTTTCTCCATTCTCTCTGTCCAGCTGGGACACTCGAGTGTCTACGAAGCACCTGTGTTAGGACGGCAGGAGTCTAGACATTTCTTTACCCCCGGTTAGAGTCAGCATTCTCTAGGAAGTGCGGTCATGGTGGCTGAGAGGGTGGCTTGTGTCTCTGCAGTGAAGAGACTGAACTCACTGGTATGGGTGACAGTGTCCGGCTTTGATTGTGACCCACACTATTTCCAGACAACAGCCCAATGTCAGTAATGGCACAATTCGTGCCACTGAGTGCTGAATATGTGCCAGGCATGTTCTGTGCTCTTTACTCACCATAGCTGTCTGAGAAAGGCATTGTTGTTACTCTCACTCTACAAATGAGGAAACTGAGTCTCAGAGAAGTTAGACCACCTCCTACGGTCACACAGCATGTGACGACCCAGCTGGGATTCAGACCTGGGCAGACCGGCTCCTGTGCATCCGCTGTAAGATGCGGCATGCCACCTGCTCTTCCTCACACTTTGTGTCCTCAGCTGTCTCCAGTCACTCCATGGACAAGGACAGTGGCACCTCAGGGGCGTGTTCCTGCTCATCTCTAGAGAATTCCAGATAAGGCCATCAAAGGCCGTCCTATCTCCACAGACATCTGAACTTCCCAAGGCAAGTGGCGTAAAACCAGAATTTGCCACTTTTTTCCAGGTGACCAGTCACAACATTACATCTCTTTTGAATGAACCGACGTGTCCTAACTCTAAGTTCCACCTGTGAGCTGATGTTTAGGGTTAGAGTTGGGGTGATACCTTCTGCTATTAATTGTGATTTCTGGAGGGAAGAGACTTGGTCTAACTCTTGTTCACCTTTCCCCTTCCCACAAACCCAACTCAATGTCCCAGTCACATGTGTGTCCTAGAGGAACACAAATATTAAGAGCTCATTTCCAGACCACTGCAAAAGGCAAATATTACGATAAAGTGAGTGAATGAGTGTTTGGTTTCCCAGTGCATACAGAAGTTATGTTTGTCCTGTACTGTACTCTAAATGTAAAATAACATTATATCTAAAAAATGTATATACCTTCATTAAAAATACTCTTTTGCTAAAAAAAGCTAGCAATCACCCGAGGCTTCAGCATGTCAGTTCCCAGAGAGAAAGAGCCACCGTCCAGCCCTACCCCCCATTTTAATAAAGGTATTATAGATCCTGTTTACAGGAACGCACAGCCCAGTAGGGGGAGAATGTGCTCCCACAAGTAAGCACAGTGCAGAAGAGAGGGGTGCTGTGACGCAGTGAGGAGCCTGCCACGCTGATCCGAGGAAACATCACTCATTTCAGCCAGGAGGACTCTCAGAAGCTCCGTGGAGGAAGGTGTGGCACCCTGGCTTTGGAGGAGAGCACTTCCCTTTAGCTATCAAAACCCCAATCCAAGACCAGCTAGCCCAGGGAGCCAGTATCTGTCCACACATCCCTTTTCCCCTAACCAAGGCCACCAGGGTGTCCTGCTCACTGCCCACTCTGTCCTTTGTGACAATATTCTCGACCCCTGCCTGGGGGTGAGGCTGTGGCAGCAAGGGCAGAGATGGTGGCCCGGAGGGACTGGCCCTGCTGTCGTTCTAAGTGACAAGGCACAGAGCAGCAGTCATTCACGAGACTCTCCTGACCCCTCAGAACCCACAGGGATGTGGGAAAATTGGAAGCAAGTTGTAGAAGACCTCATAGTCACCTCTTCCAGTTTCCTACGTGATGCAGTGGTCTCTTCTCCAGCACAGACTGTCAGCCGGCCTCAGCGGCCACTGTCCAGAGAGGGCCTGCGGCGTCCGGGGCAGCATGCTCTCTGTGGCCTGGTGTTTTTATTAATAAAAAGTTCGTCCTTATTCTGAGCCAGAGGACGTGGGTCTGTCCTCTGGACAGAGCTGTGATCACTAGTGAGTACACGCAGTCTGTTGTCCTAACCCCTGCAGAGTTCCCAGCACGCCTCAGGTCCACTTGGAGTCAAGTGACTGTCCCTGGGACACGATCACTTTTTTTTTTTTTTTATTAAATCATGGTTGTGTACACAAATGCAATCATGGGGTACAATGTACTGGTTTTATATACAATTTGAAATATGTTCATCGAACTGGTTGACATAGCTTTCATGGCATTTTCTTAGTTATTGTGTTCAGACATTTATATTCTACATTTAGTAAGTTTCACCTGTACCCTTCTAAGATGCACCGTAAGTGTGGTCCCACCAATTACTCTCCCTCTGCCCATCCTCTCCTCTCCCCTCTCCTCCTTTGCCCCTTTCCCATATTTTGGTGCTATAACTGGGTTATAGCTTTCATATGAAAGCTATAGTTTAGTTTCATAGTAGGGCTGAGTACATTGGATACTTTTTCTTCCATTCTTGGGATACTTTGCTAAGAATAATATGTTCCAGCTCCATCCATGTAAACATGAAAGAGGTAAAGTCTCCATCTTTCTTTAAGGCTACATAATATTCCATGGTGTACATATCCCACAATTCATTAATCCATTCGTGGGTCAATGGGCACTTGGGCTTTTTCCATGACTTAGCAATTATGAATTGGGCTTCAATGAACATAAATGTGACTTCTGAGCACAAGTGGCCATCGCATTCCAAAGCACGCCTGAACAATGCTTTCAGCTACACACGCAGAGCAAAACTCTTACAGAATAAGTGGTTCTTAGAGAAAAGCTCTATTTTCTCTCTAGATAATTGTAGTTCAACCCTGAAGCAGTAAAACTTAAAAAAGAAAAAGGATTGATTTAGATGAAATCTCTTTAAACAGATTGTTTCAATATTATTTTTTTTGAAAAAAATAACGATGTTATACTTAATCCTTAATTTAAATTTTAGTCTCATAGCTGGTACACGTGAAGTTTTCACAGAGTTTTACGGACTCTTAACAACAGTGTGACAGTATCTGCTGCCCCCTTATGCCTGTGGCTACTTGTGAAATAGCTAAGACAAAAGCTCAAGCCCCTTCACTTTGAATCTGCGGATTTTTCTTTGCAGTCGCTCTTCCAAAAGCACGATGTCCTGCACATAACCGATGTTCCACACGCATTTATTATTTCAGTTTAAAAAAATATGGGTGTGTGATGCAGGGATGTTCCCTTTTCACACTGGTACCGAGATTTTAGAAAATGATTTTCTTCCTCTAATTATCCTAACTAAGGTCCTGAGAAATCCTGCAGGGGAAACAGCTGCATTACCAAACTTCCTGTATCCTAGGAGTCTGTCTGGGTAGAATCCCAGCTGTTAACATTCCATCCTATCCCTGCCTGTCGGAGACCAGAGCATGGAAAACACTACGCTAGTGACTGGAACCCAGGAAGCTGATTAAGTTCATGGAAACCCAACTGGGCTGACCTTGACTGACCATTCTCATCCTTGTTTTTTCTTGGGGGCTCCCGCCCTGGCGTGCCCAATCTGAGCCCAGTCTGGGGTCCCCGCTATTACATGGGCAAAAGGATTATTTTCTAAAAATGCACTGCATGGTATTCTGTCCTCATTCAGCTCATGTATTTAACGAGTAGGCATTCACGTCTCAGCACTGAAAGAGGAACTCCCAGCCTAGTGACATTGCAGCTGTGGCTCCTTCTTAGAACTCTAGAAATTACCACGGACAGAAAAACACATTCTGGCTTCCCTTGTGCTACACGGAAGCCGAATGGAGCCTGGAAACCACACCTGTGAGCTGCCGTCCTCTTCGGCCTGTGACGGCTGCCTTAGCTACTTGGGTCAAATGGAGTCAGTTTAAGGAAAAGGACAATCGAGAGACTTTGAGGACACCTGAGCAGGGTTCTCCTATGTACAGAATCTGGGGCCGAGGGTGGCGCTCAGGCCCACTCTGACGGTTCTATTCAAGAAATATCTAGCTAGCATTTCCTCTGGCTGGGATCACAGGCTCCTGGGTTTCATGGAATCCAAAGTTCAGTGTTAACAAAGCACCTGAGTGCAAAAAGGGACGACACTGCCCCGCTCCTCCGGAAGAACACGAACATAAGGTTTGGGTTATTAATTCTGTGCTGACTTCCTGTGTTGGCGTGACATAACGGTGACTCCACTGCCTTTGGTGTGTGTTCAGATTTCAAGATATTTCTTCCCAGGCTTAAACAACAAAAAAACCTGATAACACTATTCATACAAAGTCAAGACCCAATTCTTATAATTTCTAGCAATCCTGAGGTAAATTTTTGCTGCAGCCTAGTAATTTTTGCCGCAACTCATAGATAAAGTTCAATCTTTACTACTTACAGAAAAATATTCATAGAGAAAGAAACCAAAAGATCTTGGCTGCATCTCCAAGTGCATCAGCAAAGGGGAGCCACAAGTTTCTGGGGAACTACCCAATCTGGCCGCCTGTGGCCGCCAATGTTGGGAGGCTTGGCCAGCTGGAAGGCCTACTTGTGATTCTTTGGGCCAAGTGCCTTTGTCCTTATGGTCACTAAATATACCTCCTAGAGCCCCCATCAAAGAAGAGCAAAGATGTTATAAAGATATTGTGGCCCATATGATTTGGGGCGGGGGAGAAGGAAGAATGCCTGGATTGCATTCACATGTCTGAGTCAGAAAGAAACTTTTGCCATGTTTTTCCCCCTTGGTCCCTGTCTAGGTGGTAAAAGTCAGTTTCACTGTTTTCAGCTTTCAATAGACTTGGTCATGACAAGCCAAGCCTTTCATGCTCCTTCAGCATGAAGTCCCACTTATATGGGGGGAACTTGTGCGTTTGCTGAATAGCTACCCACTCCTGGCAGAGGTAATGCCGCATCACGGAAGGCCATCCGTATGGGAGGAAGGAAGGGTGGCAGTGTGGGAACAGGAGGACCCTTGTTTTCTGAGCAGCTGGGGCACGGGGTCCATTTAACTGAATGGCATAGGAGCAGACGTCCCACGTGGCTGTTCCAGTCAATAACACCAGGTAATGCATCATTTCATAACAAATGTTCTCTAAGTTGCCTGGTGTCCAGCTCAAACGTGATTGAACTTCTTAGCTTTGGGGCATCACTGCTATTCAGGCAGCTAATGCCTGAGCTGTCATCATCTCTAGAAGCCAAGGCTTCTAATTTAAGCCATAGACACCCAGGATTTTAGGTTGGTTATTGGATAGTGGAGCGTGCCACAGATGCTGGCAGGAATTCATTAACATTTTTTTTAAAGAACCAAGAAGACTAACTCATGGTGGTGTATGCAGGTGGCTGAGATGGGCGTCCTGCTTTCATGCAGCTTTCTTTGGTCTGGCAAAAAGGAAGGGGGCCCTGCTCCTTACAAGCACACCCTAAACAGCCATGTTACATTGGAGGAAAAGAAAATCCATTCAAAAAAATTAGTCAATAAGAGAATGAAAGGGACAAGTTAAAATGCTGTGTATGGAGGCATACTTTCTCTTCTTTTTAAAGAATAACATGAAAAATTATTAGATAAAGAGTTCTAAGCTACAAGTAAAGTAAAGATATAGGTTGAATTAGATGGAAATGAACAGAGGTGAGCGAAATGCCTGGGTGTACTTTCAACAGCAAACCGTTTGATTACTCATAGTATTATATTCTGAGAAAGACTCCTGTCCGCAAAGCACCAGACTCAGATGCAATTACTTGGAGAGGCAGATATAACTTAGGCAAGACAGACAAGGAACATTTATTTCTCATGACATCTTGCTATTGGTAAACAAACATTTTGCCCTACTCCAATTAAGCTGATGCTGTTTGTGCCCAACATCAAGCCTTGCAATGAATCTCTCTCATAAGCTTTAATGAGAAGCTTTAAAGCTCTTTCATCATGTGGATGAAAACAAATATCTGGGGCAGCGCCTGTGGCTCAGTGAGTAGGGCACTGGCCCCATATACCAAGGTTGGTGGGTTCGAACCTGACCTGGGCCAAATGGCAACAAAAAATAGCTGTGCGTTGTGGCGGGTGCCTGTAGTCCCAGCTACTTGGGAGGCTGAGGCAAGAGAATCACCTAAGCCCAGGAGTTGGAGGTTGCCGTGAGCTGTGATGGCACAGCACTCTACTGAGGGCAATAAAGTGAGACTCTGTTTCAAAAAAAAAAAAAGAAAAGAAAACAAGTATCTGATATAATATTATACATGATAAAATTCTGTGCAATGTTATTCTTAAAACACCGTGTGGTTGGATATAGTGTTTGGATTTCTTTTCAGATTTAGGTAAACTTTGTTGTAGATATCAGCTGAGTTTAAGATGTCCAAATGGATATTTGAGTTTTTATGTTGAGTTTAAGATGTCAAACGGGTATTTGAGTTTTTATGTCAAGGCCATTAAATGAGCATTCTTGAAATTTGAGTCTTTCCTGGGAAACTCCTTCATTACCTCCCTGAAAAAGCACCTTTCTAGGTCCAAGACCAGCCCCCTCACTATGCCCTGTGGTTCTTCAGGGTGGGCCCCACAGCCTTATGCTCAAGGCCCCACATCTGACCCTGGCCTCCTCACGTCAGCTTTGTGAGTTTCATGTTACTTACAGTTTTGTTTTCCTGTCTATTCGTCTTTATTTTTCATTCTGGTCATTTTCATTCACTGATCAGTTTCATTGTGGAACCTTAGGCAAAACACTGAGCCTCGCTGAGCCTCAGCTTCCTTGACTACAGAGCAGACGCCATGAACTGGTGGGCTTGTTGTGATGGCGGCAGGGGGAGAAAGCCCCTGCAGAGAACCACAGAAAAACAGTCCCATGCTCACCTTTCTTTCTTTCCCAGCATTGTGCATAAGGATAGTCATTTTATCATTCTTATTTCTTTCCAAACAAAAGTTTCTCACTCAAAACAAAAATTCTTAACCCTGGAACAGAGAGGTAAGTAATGATTAGCTATGGTGGCTTAAAGGGAGATGCTTTAAGTTCCGTATCAGAAGTCAGAATTGCATTGGCCATTTTCTTTGTCTTTGCCTTAATTTATGGAGGGGCCAGTATACAATCTTTTGCACCCTTGGAGCCCTGCCCCCAGAACGTGGCCAGGCACTGCAGGTGTAGGGGACAGAGGGCCAAGCCAAGGAGAGAGCAGCTAGGAACACAGTCCCCGCTCTCTCCTTTTCTGTCTGCAAAGAGGACCTTGTCTTCATAGGAGCCCTCAGTTTCCACTCACCACCCGAGCCCAGGTCCCAAGCTCAGCCTGCCCTCTGGCCTCGATGACAATGACATCTTTATTGGCCTTTCTTAGTGTTCTCCTTCTGCTCTGACTCTCAAAGCTAAATGGGCATCCATGTTCTCCTAAGTGTCATCCTTAAACACATAATGACGTGCTACTTCTCCGCCTCACAGCCTCCAAAGTCTTCCCGCTGGTCTCCTACCTTGTTCAAAGTCTGCTCCCCCAGGCCACTCTTTGATGCTCTTCCCCTCACTCATGGCTAACGCCTCACTCATGGGATCTGGTTCACACGTCCACTCCCCCGGAGGAAGTTCTGCACCCTCCTTGCTCCCATCGTCCTCCCTCCCACCCTGCTGGTCTCCACTGCTGAGCTGTTCCCATCTTAACAGGGACCACAGCTCTATGACTATTTGGAGCTGTAATATAGTCCTGTGGTTTGCGTATGTACTGTATCTCCTTTCTGTAAATAACACATTCTCCAGGGGCAGGGACTGTGCCTCACGTGTTCCCCTGGAGTGTAGCAGGTGCTCAGTATATATTTTCTGGAGTGGGGAGGGCAAGAGGAGGGGTCGGGGCAGAGTAAGGGAAATGTAAGAGAAAGAGAAAGGAAAGAACAATGGAAGAAAAGAAAGAAAAATTGCATGACAGTAAATGGTGTTAGAAACACTGTTTTGTAGAGTGCTGAGGAAGATGTCATCATTTGCGATTGACGTTTGATTAGAATTTAGCATCGTCTCTAAGGATATTGATAACCAACTCCTCTGTCTTATTTCTCTCAGTTTCTAAATTTCTTTTAACCATTAATATTTGCATTACTTATCTTTCTGAAAGTTGTCTTCCTTTATTTAATATTTGTTGATTATTTAATATTTAATATTTACTAGGTGCCATATATTCTGGTATATATTTACAGAATATACCATAGTATATGGTAGAGGGCCATTAAAAGAACAAGATCTGGAATCTGATTTTATGGGTTCAAATTAGTAGCTGTGTGACCTGAGTAGCTATCTCTCTGTGACCTAGATTTCCTCTCTATGAAGAAGATAATAATAGATCTGCCTTATTATTGTGCTGTGAGGATTAAATACAGTAAGTGCCAATGCTCTCTGCCGAGGACAGAGTGGTTTACAGGCTGGGCACCATCCTGCAGCGTCTCTGACTGCGTCGCCCGTCTATGAAGGGAGACGGACTGTAAGCACCTTGCTTTGTGAACAGCTCTGTTGGAGTCCTCCTAAGTGTTTTGAAAAATTACATTGTACCTGAGGGTGACAAGGATGGTCCCGCTCTAGGCCTGTGGAGGGGTCAGAAAGTGCTTTCCTGACACCTGGAGGCTGAGAAAGTTTCCTTGGCAAAAGGAGAGGTGTGGGAAGGGAAGTGAATATCCTGCATTGGACGGGCCAGAGCCAGGGCCTCTCTCTCTTGCATCAATTGGGCAATGCATTTTTCTTCACATTAAAAATCGCTGAAATCAGGACATGTCCTACCTGATGTCTTATATTCAGTGCAATTCAGAAAAACAAGAAATGTCAGAAAGCAGAGGGCCAGGGGTGGGTTGTCTGTGCAGACATGCAGGGGCCACCAGGCCAGCCTCTGTAGGGTGGATGAGAATATGGGACTTTATCCTCTGAGCAGTGGAAAGCTGCAGAAAGGTTTCAAGCAGGGGAGATGAACAGAGAAAGCTATTACAAATTTCATTCTGATGTGAGAATCAATGAAGGGTGAGCAGAGTAAGTACGGGAGACTCTCGGGAGAAAGCGTGACAGTGGCTTGGATTTGGTTGCTGCGTGTGGAGGTGGAGAGACTCAAAAATACTTAGTGAACAGACTCAACAAGTGGTGACCAAGTGGTTCCTGGGTGAAGGGAAGACGCTTCAGGGACGACCAGCAGTCTTGTGTCTGTGTGGCTGGATGGCTGTGGTCCCGTTTCCCTGGATAAGGGACTCAGGAGGAGCTGCTCACTGGGGGAAGAGGCTGGACATGGTGGGGTGAGGGCTGTGTGACACCTGGCAGAGGCGGTTGGATCCTCAGTTCTCATGCTCAGGAGAGGATTCTGGAATGGATATGTACATTAAGGACTCAAAGGCATAAGGAAAAGAATTCAAGACAAGGGGCTCGAAACCTATAGCGCAGCACCTAAGGCACCAGCCACCAGCCACATACACCGGAGTTGGTGGGTTTGAATCCAGCCTGGGCCTGCCAAACAACAATGACAACTACAACCAAAAAATAGCCAGGCATTGTGATGGGAGCCTGTCGTCCCAGGTACTTGGGAGGCTGAGGCAAGAGAATCCCTTAAGCCCAAGAGTTGGAGGTTGCTGTGAGCTGTGACAGCACAGCACTCTACCCAGGGTGACATAGTGAGACTCCGTCTCAAAAACAACAACAAAAAAGAATTCCAGACAAGGAAATGGAGCACTCCCAGCCTGAGATGAGAAGAGAGGTGCCTAGATTTGAGCTGCAAGAAAGCCCAGTTTGAAGCTCTCACAGCAAGATGCCGAGCAGCCCTGAGAACGGTGGCAGGTAAGCCAGACACATGTGGGAAAAGCCAGAGACACAGAGGGCGGGAAAGATGGAGTGGTCGGCTCTACCGACTGCTTCTGCGATGCTGGTGAGAGAGGATTGGAAGGTGTCCGTTGTGTGTAATGACGTGAAGGTCATTGGCGGCCGTAACAGAGCTGTGATGGAGTCACATGGGCGGGCGTGAGCACGCAGCCAGGTTAGAAGTTGGGGGGAGGTGGGGATCACAGAAGGAACAGAAACACTTTGGAAGTTTGGCTGTGAAGGTGGAGGAGGTATTCTGGAGGTATCTGAAGAGGCATGCGAGGATCCGGGGGGCTTTGTTGTTTTTTCTGTTCTGTTTTTTTATTTCCTTTTTTTTTTTTTTTTGCATTATTCCTCTTTCTCTTTTATTGAAAATGTGGATGTTAGTCTATTTCATCACCAGTAGCAAGGATCCAGCAACGACGGGGAATTTGAAGACACAGGAGAGGGAACAGTCAGGAGCAGCTGGCGGGGGGTGGGGGCAGGCCCAGGGCCCACGTGGGGAAGGTTTCTGTTTTTCCAAGAGCAGGAAGCTCCCTTCACAGGAGGGAGACGCTGGTGCACATGGCAGCCGAAGCTGGGGAGCTCCCAGGGCCTGTTGGCTTCTACTTTCCCGATGAAGTAGGGCAATCAGAATAGTGAGGTTAGAGCGGTGCACAGAGGTCAGGTAAGTTGGTGCAGAGGTGTGTGGGCTAAATGTGTGGAAAATCAGGGGGGGCTTGAAATTTCCTGGAGGTAACACAGAGGGTGGAATCCAGTTTAAGGGGCAATAATGGCTTCATAACAATCTCCATGTTCTTGGGTAGTGTGATCTTTTCAGCAGCTGACTTGTAGGAGTCATATCCCTGGGGGTCATCCAGGGCTGGGTTTGATTAAAGGAGCTCAGCATATGGCCCCGAGAAAGCTTGGAGAGCCTGACCGTGCAGTCTCACTTTATAGGAAAGGAGTGAAGCCAGGAGGGACTTCATGCTTACGGTGACGCCTCGTGGTTAAGGAGACACAGGAGTTGACCTGGGAGGGCTGAGTAAGGAGGCGGAGATATTACCGGTTACTCCCCACCAAGGAGTAAGGGAAAATGTGCAGCGGACCAGCCCCTGGAGCCCCTGCTCTGCCATTTGACCTTTAAGAAAGGGGATGCACAGGGGAACAATATCTCTAACAGTTACAGGGATCGGAATAAGGACACAGACAGGGCCTTAGCTTTGGAAAGAGGTACTCAGTGGGACAGGCGGCAAGTTTGCCTTTTGCTTAGTTTTATTTCTAGCGCCTAATCCAGAGGCAAGGCCAAAAGAAATGCCCAGTGCAGACAGATGGATGGAAGGAATGATGGGTGGAAAAATGGATGCATGAAGGGCTGTGTGAACAAAGACGAGGCAATCTCAATAAAACACAAGCGCCAGAACTCCACTCAGCTGGGCGCCCCGGGGGAGGCTTCAGTGTTTGACTAAAATCGTAGTTCAGCCTACTGACCTGGATGGAGTATTGTAAAATGCGACTTTTATGTAATTTTGAAAATAACCTTTAATTTGAACCAAAGTAAAGCAATGATCCAAGCTGAATTTCGGTAACCCCTCATGCAGATTAATTATAGATCTAAAACAACTTTGAAGTTGAAGAATGAATTGCTGTGTAGAACATAGAGGAGCTGAGAAGGTACCACAATCTGCGGTAGGAAGGGAGCCCTGAATTCTGGCTCCAGGTGGGTGACGGAATGAGGGGGTGACATTCCTCTGCGGATGCATCCCATTTCTGGACCCTCATCTGGGCAGAGGCATATCCTCCCTAAAGCACCACCATCCTCTTTCCCCAGGTCTGACCACGTCACCTGGATTCACTTCTCATTTGCGTATATGTGGTCTGTTCCTGGTCCATGTCAGCCCCCTCTGGCTTTGTACACTAGCCAAAAGGCTGGGAAACGATTCCCACCAGCTCTAGAAATAGGGCCTTACCTGCTTGGCGCAGTCCTATGGCCTGGCATTTAGACTAATGCAATAGGAGCTTGGTAAATATTTGATAATTCCATAAGGCACAGTTCTGACTTGCCTGAGATGTTTGTCACCTGTGTGGGAGCTGCTGTTAGTTCTAGAGGAAAGCTTTGACAAGTTTAGTGTGCATGAAGAACAGAGATTTGTTAAAATGCAGCTTCTGTTCTGTGGTAGGCCTGGTAATGTGCATTTCTAACCAGCTCCCAGGCTGTTCAGGGCATGGTCATTTCCCACATACCAGACTGTGTCACATGTTTCCTGGACTTGTTCAGAGGGTTCTTGAAAACTGAGCCACTCAAGTATTGAGAATTAAAATATGTATATATATTTTAAAATATATGGGGCAGCGTCTGTGGCTCAAAGGAGTAAGGTGCCGGCCCCATATACCAGAGATGGCGGGTTCAAACCCAGCCCTGGCCAAAAACTGCAAAAAATAAAATAAAATAAATATATATGTATGTATATAATTAAACTAGGTAAAAATGGATTATGATCCTTATGTTATAGATAAAGTGGCTGAGGGACAGGGCAGTGACTTACCCCAGATCATTGAGCTGGTAGGTGGCAAAATATTTTCCGCATGGTTCAAGTTCTTTTCATTCCAAGTAAAATGCTGTCTCAAATGTGACATCTGTTCTCACACCATTTGTGTATTCATTCACACATTCATTCATTCATTCTGAAGCAGTTTGTGGGGCACATTCTGTGGGCTTTTGCTTTTGCTCCCAGTACTGTCTTGAAGGTCTGTTCCCATCCCCACCAGCCTAAATTCTGTGCTGGTTTCAAGACGGTTGAAAAGCAACTTCCTCCATCACACTCTCCAAGCTCTATGCTGTTTGCTAGACCCTATCCCAAGTGGGGAAGATACAGATAATCAGGAAGAAAAAAAGATATTTGGGCTAAATTAGTAATGGCAAGAAAGATCCATTTCTATGCTGTCCTTTGACTACAACACCAGGAACATGAAAGGTGGCTTTTATCAAGAATACTAGGGGAGGGGAGGGGAGGGGAGGATGGGTGGAGGGAGGGCAATTGGTGGGATCACACCTACGGTGCATCTTAGTAGGGTACTGGTGAAACTTATTAAATGTAGAGTATCAATGTCTTTATATAGTGATTAAGAAAGTGCCATGAAGGCTATCTCTCACAGTACGATCAAAATGTTTGATTGTATATGAAGCACATTCTGCCCTATGATTGCACCAATGTACACAATTATGATTTAATAAAATTATTAAAAAAAACGAATACTAGCCATCCATGTCAAACTCCTCCTTCAGCTGAAATGAATGAGAGTCATCAACATTTCCCCACTTTTACTGGCAGCCTCTGGCATTTCTTTACCTGCTTCAGAGCATCATACTCTGTCCTACCACAGTAATTCCTCCAAGGGTGTGCCCCCCCAATTTCAGAGGAACATAATAATTAGGGATGCTCTGAAATTGACTGGCAGCTCTTTGTGCCAGTCTCATTCTAATGGAAGATGACTCTTTTCAAAACAGCAGGGGTGAGCACCTGCAGTCATTTTCTGCGCTGCTATTTTAAGTTATGATTGGCTGTAAAAAAGAACTTTCCAGAAATATCTGCATGTTAGAAATGCCTGAATTTAATGCTCCTTTTTCTTTTTTTAAATTTTAGATTAGTATGAGGGTACAGAGGATTAGGGTACATTATGTGCATTTGTTGAGCAGAGTCCAAGGTGTAGTTGTGGCCTTCATCCAGGTGTGCCATATACCCTACATTGTGCCCATTGGGTGACAGCTCAGTAAAATGAAGAGTAAGTTTGTAATGTAAGTGATCTAGTGCTCTGTGTCTCTTTGCTGTTGTTAAATGTTTTGTTTTGTTTGGTTTGATTTTCTGCAAGTGGGTAAACACAGCTATCTCTGTAGCAGGTAAAGCAGAGTATCAGTAGTTTATGCTCAGAAAGGTCATACTCAGGGAAGAGTTAGGAAAATGATAAACACTTGCCATTTAAATCATTACTCCTTTGAAGAGCTCCAAGTACTTTATTAAATCCTTTATCTCTCATAGCCCTATGCAGAATGCGGCAATCGCAACGTGTAAAACACTGAGGTGGGTGAGTTCCTATGGCGGGAAGGCGGGTTTTCATAAAGAGCAATAAACCCCTTTGTCAGTAAATGAAGCAGAAAGTCCAGTTGCAGCTGCCAGTTTCCACCATAACCTTCTCCCCCTTCCTTGTCCCTTTCTTTCTCCCCATCTGCAAGTCCCTGGACTGATTGGTTTTCTGGCAGCTGAATTCTGTCCTCAGTTAAATCTAACCTTCCCCCTTTCCCCACTCCAATCAACTTTCAGTAATGACTGATTGCAGCTCTGTTCAGGTGTTTCCAGGTATTTGGGTGAATTTGGTGCATTTAGAACAGTGGTTCTCAACCTTCCTAATGCTGCAATGTATTTTCATTGTTACCAAGGGGTTGCCACCCACAGGTTGAGAGCCGCTGATTTAGAAGAAAGGATTTTAAATATTACTACATATCCCACCAATAATAATTAGAGATGAAAATACAATTCCATAACCTATAATTCTTAGAACACTTTTTTCCTCCAGGAAAATCTATTTTCTGATTTCATTACCTGTGCCTAAAGTAATTTTTAAAACACATCACTGATGATAATTATGCTAGCTATTGGATTCGTTAATATCAATGGGAGAAATTCTTGTGTGAGAACTTGAATAAGAACATTTGCTGGCTCGGTGCCTGTGGCTCAACGGGCTAAGGCGCCAGCCACGTACACCTGGGCTGGCAGGTTCGAATTCAGCTCGGGCCCGCCAAACAACAATGACAGCTGCAACCAAAAAATGGCCGGGCATTGTGGTGGGCACCTGTGGTCCCAGCTACTTGGGAGGCGGAGGCAGGAGACTCACTTGAGCCCAGGATTTGGAGGTTGCTGTGAGCTGTGATGCCACAGCACTCTATCCAGGGTGACAGCTTGAGGCTCTGTCTCAAAAAAAAAAAAAAAAAAAAAAGAACATTTGCTAATGTGACTGTATGAGTTTATAATGTCCTTTGGTTTCTTTCCAAGTTGCAGGCATTTCTCATATAGTATAACACAAAATACAGTGTTTAAGAAGGAGGGTTAGCGTCAGATCTGAGTTCTAATTCTAGTTGCATTTATGAATGTAGAATCTTGAACAAATTCATTGACTTCTTGGATCTGCAAAATGGAATTATAGCACCCATCTTGAAAGATTACCGCATGAAATGAAGATAACACAAGCTAAATACTTAGTGCAGAATCCGGTGTACACTAAGTGTTCAGGAAATAGTTGTGGATGATGCTGATAGAAAATTGTCCTGTAGATAATTCTAAAAATATCCTAATAACATGTGTGCGGAAATCTTCTTTTCCAGAATAATCTCAAACGGATTTCAGATACAGCAAACAAGGGTGACTGAGTGCTGATTAGAATTTTTGTGCACATCTGACATACACTTGGGAACAGATCAGATTGAAGAGAGGGAACAGATCAGATTGTGGGGACTCCTGGATACAATACTTAAATAATGCAAAACATTTTTGAGGAGGACACAGGAAAATAGCTACTAAGTAGCATTCAGCTACTCTACATGTAGAGATTATGGAAATTAAAAATATTTTTAGAAGATAAATCTTTCAGACTTACAAAACTTAAACGTATTGGGCATATGCTAAATTCAGGAGAGGCTTTCCATGTCTGGACAAATTCTGTCATTTTTAGTATTTCTGTGGTTTTCTTTTCTTTTCTTTCCTTTTTTTTTTTTTTTTTTTTTTTTTTGGTTGTTGTTGTTGCAGTATGTCCGAGGCCAGGTTCAAACCCGAGGCCAAGTTCAAACCCTCTACTCTGGGTATATGGGGCCAGAGCACTACTAACTGAGCTACAGGAGCTGCCCCCTTTCTATGATTTTCTAAAATGAGGTTCAAACAAATGTTGAGGTGGAGAGGTATTTAGATTATTCAAACAAATTAGTGTGAAGTCCGAATTGGTTAACTTTGAAAACTGAAATCTATTTTCAAGAACAAATGAGATTGTGACCCAGTTTGATAGCATTGGTGAAAACATGGGGTTGAAAAGGCCATCTTTACCTTCATTGAATCCCAAACAATGAGAAAGAGAGAGAGAGAAATTTCTCTCACAAGGTAAGAAATCTTGAAGAGAGCAACTACTTAAAAACAAACAAAAAAAAGTCGTCTTGCTCAAGATAATCATAGCAACACCAGTGATGAGAAAAGGCCCCTAACCCCTCGCCTGGTCCCCTCACCTTAGTTTTTCCACTTCTCAGAGGGCCCTTATGATGAACAGCAAGAAATATCTGTAGTCATAACATATGTTAATTTTGTTAAGTGTTAAAAAAAAAAATCCGTATTTTTCTTCAAGAAGTTTAAACCTCTTCCTGAAGCTTATTTTTTTCCATGGAGAAATGTGCAATCTGTTAAGAGCCATGACACTTGAAGGGGCAGATTCATCACATTGCACTATGTGATACAATAGTAATTTGCAGCGTCCCAGAAGAGGGAGCGACCTGTTCTTCAGATGTCCTAAAAAGTAGGCAGAGCAAGCCTAACCAAAAAAGTGAGAGCAATACTATTTTGTTTAAAAAAAAAATAGCATGACCAAATGTATCGAGGAATGGAAAGATCACAGGCAATGGCAAATTCCTGATGTTTTATTCATATTATTTATTTATTTAGAGATAAAGTGACAGGTAGATTTTCGCCTTTATCTAAATGATAACGGATGAATGGAGTCTAACAAAGCTTCTTTCTACCTGGAGTTCAAACAGCAACAGTGATGCTGAAAACGTGGCTCTCCTGGCGCACGGGGCTTTCCAGGTGTCAGTTTGAGGATGAATGAGTTAATACCAGGAAAAGGCTTAGAACAGTGACTGTGATGAGAGATGATGGTGAGGTCCTGAGGCTCTTTAACATGACTATGCATTTCTCAGGGAGGATTCAGAGATTCGCAGATTATTCCCGGCTCAGCCACACCATGGTGGGGTCATAGTCAGTGTTTTCCATTTTGTAAAATTTTTAACTGTACGTGTACACAATAGTTTTTTGGGCTACAGGTGATGTTTTGATACCGGCATACAATGTACAATGACCCAATCAGGGTAATTGGGGTATATGTCACCTTAAGCATTTATTCTTTCTTCGTGTTAGGAGTGTTCCAATTGTACTCTTTTAGTTATTTTGAGGTATATTGTAAGTTATTGTTGGCTACAGTCACTTTGTCGTGCTTCCACATATTATTCATTCTATCCATCTAACTATATTTTTGCACCTACTAACCACGTTTACTTTATACAATTCGTCTACACGCCTACTTTATACATTGTTCGACTCTCTGTCTCCTGGAGAGCAATTATTTTAGTATTTAGGTCCCACCCATGAGTGAGAACATCTAAGATTTGTCTTTTTGTGCTTGGCTTATTTCACTTAATGTTCTTCCATTCCATTCCACCTATGTTGTTGTAAACTATAGGATTTCATTCTGTTTTATGGCTGAGTGATACCCCGTTGTGTATATATACCACATTTTCTTTATCTGCTCATCCATGCATGAATAACTCGGTTGATTCCAAACCTTGGCCCTTGTGAACAGTGCTGCAGTGATCATGGGAATACAGGTATCTTAGTTATATACTGATTTCCTTTCCTTTGGCTATATACCTAGCAATTGGGATTGCTGGGTCTTATGGTAGTTCTATTTTTAGTTTTCTGAGGACCCTCAATACAGTTCTCTGTAGTGATTGCAGTAACTTACATTCCCACTAACAGCATGTCAGGGTGCCCCTCTCTCCACATCTTCGCCAGCATTTGCCATGGCCTGTCTTTTTGAACAAAAAGCCATTTTAACTGGGATGAGATGACATTGTAATTTTTATTTGTATTTATCTGGTGACTAATGATGTTGAGCATTTTTTCATATATCTATTGGCCATTTATATGTCTCCTTTTGAGAAATGCCTATTCAGATCAATTGCCCATTTTTAATCAGATTACATAATTTTTTATTGAGTTGTTGGCACGCCTTATATATTCTAGTTATTAATCCCTTGTCAGATGGGCAGTTAGCAAAAATTTTCTCTCCCATTCTGTGGGTTCTCTCTTCACTTTGTTCATGTTTTCTTTGCCGTGAAGAAGCTCTTTAGCTTGATATGACCCTATTTGTCCAATTTTTTCTTGGTGGTTGTGTTTTGGGGTATTATTCAAGAAATCATTGCCTAGACCAATGATCAAAGCATTTCTCCAATGTTTTCTTTCTGGAGGTTTACAGTATCAGGTTCTGGATTTAAGTTTTTGATCCATTTTGATTTAACTTTTGTATTTGGTGAGATTTGAGTGTCTAGTTTCATTCTTCTGCACGTGGATATCCAGTTTTCCCAGCACCATTTATTGAAGAGACTGTCCTTCCTCCAATGTATGTTTTTTGTACCTTTGTTGCAAGTAAGCTCACTATACAAAACCAAGTTATTTCTGAGATCTCTATTCTGTTTTGTTGATCTATGTGCCTATTTTTATGCAGTACCGCATTGTTTTGGTTACTGCAGCTCTGTAGAATGATTTAAAGTCAAGTAATATGGTTCCTCAAGTTTTGTTTTTCTTTGCTCAGGATGACTTTGGCTACGTTGGGTTTTTGTCCTTCTATATGAGTTGCTGGATTTTTTTTTTTCTTTTTCTGTTAAGAATGACATTGGTATTTTGATGGGCAATATTTTACATATTCATCCTAATGAAATTTTATCACCATTGTAATCAGTAAAAATTAAAGCCCAGCCATAGACCCTTAACAGTATAATGACAGGAAGGCCTGGGAGGTTCCCTTCCTTTGCCCCATCCCAGCAGTAAATAAATCCACGTTACTCACAAAGCTTCAACTTGGTGCATAACGTTGGACCATTTGAATGGGTTGATTTCTCAAACCAATTGTTCTGAGACACTTGTACTGATTTTCTCCTTGATTCCCTAATTTTATCCTTTCTATAGTATATACATATCCTAAAAGGTGATAATCTTAGGCAAAAAATTATTTTTTATGGTGAGGTAAAAGTTTTAGTGAAACAGCTCTGTGGCCTTAGGTACACCCAGGGGCTGAGTGGTGGTTATAAACCTGTCATCTTTTCCACTCTCTCTCTGTTGCCTTTACCATGTTATATGAACGTCTGGTCTCTTGGCTTCTTCCCACCTATAAAATGATGACATTAACAGCACTGCCCCATATGGTTGTGAAAATGAAATAAGATATGTAAAGAACTTCTTAGAGCAATACCAGGTGCCTACATAACAAGTATTAATGTTATTATATATTGTTGTGGGGGTCCTCAAGTCCACCCTTATGTCTGACAAGTTACTAGAATTCACAAAACACAGAAGAGTTGTTATACTCACAGTCATAGTTTATTACAGAAAAAGATACAGATGACAACCAGCAAAGGGAAAGGCATAGAAGGTGAAGTCCAGCAAGACCAGCTGCGAGCTTCCCGCTGCCCTTCCAGCACTGTCACGTGGACAGATTTCAGTTCTCTCAGTGATGACATGGGACAGCTTGCCTAAGTCTGGGTGCCCAGGTTTTTATTGTGGGGTCAGTTGAATTGGCAGGCAAGGCTTTTGTGACTAACCTTGGCTACTCAGTCTTCAGCCTCCCCTCTCCATCCTCCCAACTAGCCCAGATAGGTCAAATTGATACAGTGTGACCTAGAGCTCAGGAATGCATACACTGGAACGTACCACAAATCACACTGTTGACATAAATACCTGGAATGACCCAAAGTTTCAGGTATACAACATCATTCTTTTTCTTTATATATTTTAATTATTATTATTTATTAAATCATAGCTGTGTACATTAATGCAATCATGGGGTACAATGTGCTGGTTTTATATACAATTTGAAATATTTTCATCAAACTGGTTACCATAGCCTTCATGGCATTTTCTTAGTTATAGTGTTAAGACATTTACATTTCTTAGTTATAGTGTTAAGACATTTATATTTATATATAAATA
>CAUYRH010071685.1:0-21980 GCA_963574655.1 Perodicticus potto
TTTACCTCTTTCATGTTTACATGGATGGAGCTGGAACATATTCTTCTTAGGAAAGTATCTCAAGAATGGAAGAAAAAGTGTCCAATGTACTCAGCCCCACTATGAAGCTAATTTATAGCTTTCATATGAAGGCTATAACCCAATTATAGCACCAGAATATGGGGAAAGGGGCAAGGGCGGGAGGGGAAGGGTGAAGTTGGGGTGGAGGGAGGGTGATATAATTTTGTAACATCAGGAAACAGTAAAGCATGATCTTATCAGAGTGAGGTCTGCAGAAAACTGACCTGACCACACGGGTTTGTATCCAGTGTTATAGGTTGAATTGTGTCCTTCCCGCCACCGAATTAATACAGTAAGTCCTCTGCTTATGATGGGGTTATGTCACAATAAACCCATCCTAAGTTAAAAATACTGTAAACCCATGTTAAGTTGAAAATACATTTGATAAACTTAACCTACCAGACATCACAGCTTACCCTCGCCTACCTTAAACATGCTCAGAACACTTATATCAGCCTACGTTAGGCAAAAGTGGTGATTATCTAATGCAATTTATTTTTTATTTTATTTTATTATTTTTCTGTTTTTGCAGTTTTGGGCCAGGGCTAGGTTTGACCCCACCACCTCTGGCATGTGGGGCCAGCGCCCTACCCGTTTGAGCCACAGGTGCCGCCCTCATGCAATTTATTGAACATTGTGCTGAAAGCACATTTTTTGCATCATCAAAGTCTAAAAATCGTAAGTCAAACCTCCATAAGTCAAGAATGTACACATTGAAGTCCTAAGCCCTTGGTAGCTCAGGATATGACCTTCCTTGGAGACAGGGTCATCGTAGAGGTAATCAGACTAAAATAAGGATTAGAGTGGGGGGCCTAATCCAATATGCTTCATGTCCTTATGCAAATAGGAAAGTGGGACAGAGAGACAGACAGCCACAGAGGCAAGCTGGTGTGAAGAGACACAGGGGAAAGATGGCCATCCGTAAGCCAAGGAGAGAAGCCTGGAGCAGAGCCTTCCCTCACAGCCCGCAGGACACCTTGACCTTGGACTTCTGGCCTCCAAAAGTCACCTTGTTGCAACCACCCTAGCAGACTAATACATACAGGGTTTCTTGGCACTTACTAGCTCTGTGAACCATGAACAAAGTCCTGAACCATTTTTCTCATCTTGATTTCCTCATCTGTAAAATGGGACTGATAATCACACAGCCTCCTAGAATTATATGTGAATAAAATAAAACCTTATTTGTAAAATGCTTAGCCCAGTGGGTTCCTACCTGTCATCATATTGATGCTATGATTATTCTACTTTGGATTCACATTATAGCTTATTCAATCAGAATAATTCCATGTTGGATCCTGGAGCATAACTCTGGGAAATCAAGCTTATGTCTGTTGGTTGTTTTTTAGAACAGAGGGCTTTAGAAGGGGAGTGACTAGGTCCAGGGTTGAGCCATGCATAATGCAGCCAGATGCACCGTGTAACCTTAGGCGAGTATCTCAGCTTCCTCGGGCCCTGTCTGTCTGCCTTAACAGATGGTAAAACATAGATAATAAGTCCTGCCCTAGTTCCCTCATGGCCCGTTGTGAAGATAAAATGAGATAATAAATATGAAAGCCGTTTTAAATGGCAAAGGTGATCTGTATAAATATAGTAATCATTGTAAGATAGGCCGAAAGCCTTTCCTATAGGCTCATAGTAAGTTTCCAAAGTGGTCCCATGTATGTTATGTCGTTGGATCCTCCCTTGGGCCCTTTGAGGAGAGTACTACTTCTGAGGCTCACTATCTTCAGGTCTGTTTTATAAATGAGGAACAGTAAGTCAGTGAGGCTGAGGGATTTTTCTAACTAGGAAGGGATGAAGCTGGGACTTTAATCCAGGTCTTCTGCCTCAAAATCTCATGGTTGAAAAACTAAGGTTTGCTTGTCCTGATTGGCAAGAAAGATAAAAGGACGGGTGGCCTATGTATGTTTGTATTTATTCCTGGCCTCCATCTACATCTGATCTCACGCTGTTCTCCTCCGAATCCCATAGTTATCCCTGCCTTGAGAGGATCGTAGGCGAAAGGGCCACCCAAAGACTATGAAGCAAGACAAACGATTTCCAAATTTTCTATTTCAAGAATTCTCCACTGGTCAAAATACATGGACCTTTCAGTTGCCCTCAGAAACATCTATACTAAATAAGAAGTGAGCAGGATACTTCGGCTGATCTAAGAAACTCCTGATGCTAGTGAAACTCACAGAGAACACAGAATATTCTCCTAATAAGACCGATGGGATCCCTTTGCTTTTCTCTCCGAGAACATCAACTGCCTGGTGTGTGTTTGTTGTTGTTGTTTTTCTGAAGGTACATTTTTTTCTGAAGGTCTGTGCTGTCTAAAACAGTAGCCACTAGCCATAGATGGCATCTTAAATTAGAGAGCTGGTTCCTCAGTTTCTCCAGTCACATTTTAAGTGTTCAGCAATCACATGCGGGTGGTGTTACTGTATCAGACAAGGTGGACGCAGAACATTTCCATGATCACAGGAAGTTCTACTGGATGATACTTGGGAGCAAAATGGGTGATACGCCAGTCACAGAGTGTGGACCTTCAGCCATGAAGTCATAAAAACAGGGAAGTCCCAGAGCAAATGTTGGCAATGCTTTTCTGAGAACTACCTTTGAGGGCACATGAGGGCAACAGACTTTAAGCGATATAATGTCATGGAAAAGCCTTTCCCAATTGAGAAGATAAAAAGGAGTATTCTTTTACCTTGGAGGCTCAAACATTCAATTTTGATTACTTGTCCTGACTATATTCTGGTTGCCTACTTACTAGTTATGGAACCTTAAGCAAATTATTTAACACCATGAAATACCCATTCTACCATAAAAGAGGAAATAGTAATGGTACCTACCTTACAAGAGAGTTGTGAGAGTGAATATTAATGCAAAGAGAGTACTTAGGATGTACCAGGCATTGTTCTTGGCGCTTTGTTAAATAATGCAAGTAAATTGCATGAAGTTAAGGAACTTGCCTAAGACCAGTAGGTGGCAGGGATGGGCCTGAACCCAGGAAGTGGGCTAGCAAATCTCAAAGACGTGCAAGTTTGGATCATGCAGTCTGCATGATGTCCAACAAATAGAAAGCACTCAAGACAAGCTAGCTGTCCTGGTCACAATTCTTTTCATCACTGTAGCTTTATACATTTGTAGTCTGATTATGTGGTCAGTCTCTCGCACCTTGGTGCCTGTTTCTTAACTTGCATGGTTGGCAGCTGAGCCATAGACTGCAATGGAGTCACCAATCCAGCCACCTTGTCTATTACTCTCTGACTTCATCGCACGCCCTTCCCAAGCTATGCATGCCCTTTCAAAAAGAAGCAGTAATCATTTCTATAACGAAAGGCCCATTCAATATCTCTTTCCTTCTCCCATTTCTTTGCTACATTACCAATGGTTCCAGATCTGAGATTCCTTGGGAGGCAAAAACCAGCATCACAAGGAATTAATTAAAACCCTAGAGATTGCTTAAAGCTGTGGATAAGAAGCAGCAGCGACAAAATATTTCAACTATGCAAAAACAAAGCTTCATTTTATCTGAGCCAATGGAATCTTTCTACCATTTGAAAAGTTTCAGCTTTAATTCACCCAACAAGTCAGAACTATGTTTACTTGACTTGAACTCAGTGAGATGGAAAAATACCTGAAATCAAATGTCAGAAAGACTCTGCAAAACTGTTTCTCAAGACCTTTAATTGTATTTTAAAACATCTGACAGATTCTGCAGCATCTGGAAAGGTCTTTTAATTTAAGCATGAGGACCAGGCAAGAGCCAGATCCTGAATTGAGCATCTTCTGATAAAAATCAAGCACGCCCAGAGAAAATGGGCATAACCAGCTAAGTGGAGCACGAAGCGAGGAGAGACAGCCAGACGAGATGCAATGTAAGTGAACAGGAGTGCCAGGGATCTGTCCCCTGCCATTTGCTGGGTCTCATTCAGAGTAGGGCTTCAGAAAGACTGTCGGAAACAACAATGAGAATAATATAAAACGTGGATTCCCAAGCGGCCGTTAGAATGTTGTCATGTCAAGATGAGATTGAACACGTGTTCCCTTCCTGAGGGCATCCAGAAATTTATTTACATATTCTCGATTCTTGCTGGCTCCTTGAAAATTCTTTGCACTCCGCAAGGCTAAAATAAACAGTGCTTCCTTATTTTAATGAGTGGAGTGGTGCTTATCATTTCAACAATTTAAAATGTTATCAACGATGCTTCAAACACTGGATTCATGATAACAACCAATGTGCGGTTTCCAGAGCAGGCTCCCACACAGCCAATTCATTCCTTCCAACAAGCTATGAAGGGCATCATTATTATCCCCATTTTACAGGGGAGTAGACTGAATCTCACTTGCCCCTGAGACTATTTCTTCCTATTTCATTCCGTATTTCCACTCCCAGCGTCACGTAAGTGAATCGGGACTCACCACCCTGGGGACAGTGAGCGTGATCGATAAGCGATGCTGATTCTGTGCTATAATTAGAATACTTTGTCTCTTAATCTTTAACGTTGTATGATGTTTTGAGATTTTAAACCACCATTTGCTAAAATTAAACACAGGTTTTAACTAAAACACCACCCCCTACCCCATTCACTATGCCAAGTGATGGAAAGCTATGGACTTTGTCATTATTACTTTTTATTACCCACAAATTGCATAAAACCTGGCCTTCTTCATTCATCAGAGATGCCTATCTTAATCCAATAAATTAATCTTTGACCAAATTTCCAGGCTTACAGGATCTCCAAACGGAAAGGCGACTTTTCTCTGTGAGGTCACCGTGGCCATCCTGGTCCTGCACCCAGATTTGGTTGCCCATGGGCTAGATTCCCATCTGGATTTGCCAGGATCTCTGGCAACAGAATAAATTAAAGGAGCGCAAGGAGGTGACTGCAGCCCCATCTTCTAAGTCAAAGCTCCTTTCCGTCTTTTTCCAGTGATGATGTCACTTCCTTCGGCCCACCTCTGACTTCTGTAGCCCATCCTGTGTGAGCACAGACCCGCCTCAGTCACAGCCTGTTCAAGAGCAGCCCGCACAGCCTTTTGCTTCTGCCCACTTCTCCAGCACCACAGGAGACAGCTTGGCCTAAGAACAAGGACAGTCCAGAAGCACAGGGGAGTTCACGTCCCCAGGGGCCACCCTCAAGAACGGGTGCCAGAGGCCGGTTCTTCAGTCCCTGATCCTCAGCTGGCAATTCTCATGCTACCCCAAGTGGCACCAAGCTCTGCTCACCCGTGGAAGAGATCTCTATAACTCACCTCTTCTGGGTTCCCTCCTTCCCTGTCTCATTGCCCTGCTCCCTCACTTCTGCCAGACACCTGTCACATCAAGTGCCTGAACACAAGTCCTGGCTTCAGGCTCTGCCCCTTGAAATAAGCATTTATATGGGTGGGGGATAGTCCCCTCCACTTTAAGCAAAACCTTTGGAAAGTGCGGGGTCCGCAGTCACCTGTAGCAGCAGCTGCAGGTATCATTGCAAAGGTCACTGGTGTTCCCATCACCTGTTAGTGAATGCTCATCAGTATTTCTCTTCAACATTGGTCACTTTCCAAAAATCTTAAAGGTGGAATTTAATCCTGGCCTTTAGAATAACCTTTGGTGAGAGGTACCAAGGCCAGTGCCAACCTTAAAGGACTTGTCAAGCCTTATTCCAGGTGAGTACCACTGAGTTACCTCTTCTTAACAGGCAGCTGCAGCATTGCGTGGACTCAAATGTTAATGTTCCCCTGGGCCCTCAAAGCCCCGGCCTAATAACCTCCTTTTACCAATCAAACTTGAGTGAGTCATTTTGGAGACTGCACAGCTGGTGCATGGGAAAGCAGAGTGTAGGCAGCCAGGTCCCTCACACTTTCCCTTGCCCTAAGTAAAAGCGAGAAGACAAGACCTTTCCAAGTCCATTCCAGACTTTGGGCTTTTGTTCTCATTATTCCCTCCTTCTGGAAGAAACATTCTCCCTGGCTTCTTGTCTTAAGGGCTCAGCTCAGATATCCCCCATTCAGAGGCCTTTCCTCACCGTGGCAGTCTGCATGGCTCACCTGTCCAGTCACTGGGACATCACCCTCTTATTTTCTTTCTGGCACTCGTCACTACCTGATATTATTGTATTGATTTACTTACATGTTTATTGTGCATCCAACCTCCACTACAACCTTGCCTATCTCATTCTCTGCTTTCTTTCCAGGCCCTGCATATCGTCCTTGCTCAATAAACAGAAAAAAAATAGGATAAATGCCAGCTCTGTCATGAACATCGCCTGCCCCTGCTGTAAGAGCCTGGCTGTTAGGCCATTGGAGAAGAATCCAGCTCTCTGGCTAGTTGAACCCATGGATGAACCCTTCCGGGTTTGGGGCATAGCTTAAGACTCCAGGAGTGATGAGTTAGGCCTGTGAGCTGCTCTTCCCGGGGCCATGGTCTATTCCCTGGTGCGCTCCACCCTGAGCATGGGGAGGAGCCATAGAATCCACCGCTGTCATAGGACACGCAAGAAGATGGAGAGGAGAAATAAAAGAACCAAAATCTTCTTCATCCTCTCCTATGGGGCAGTTATAGTTCAGGCATGTTGAGTGGAGTGAGACAGAAGCCCTGGAGGAAAGAGATTTGAAAAGAATGCCTATTCCTGGCTCATTCCAAGGACATGGAAAAGGAGTCTGGTGGCCTCACGTGGTTCAGATGAGCTTAGCAGAAGAGGGAACCAGGTGAAGAGGCAAGGAAACCACTCCAGCCAGGAGTAGCAGCTATGCGTTGCAGTCCATGGTCTTGTGGAGACTGGGTAAGAATGTGATCCAGTGAACGGGAGATGAGGAGACCACAACAGAGGAAGCAGGAGCCACAGTGCTTCCTTAGCGATCATTTCCAGGTGTTTCTCTCCTGGGGGCACCTGCAGGACTTGCTCTACATCCTGACATGTCTTGCATCTCGCGGCTGCGGAGGTCAACCTCAAACCCACCTGCTTGCTTAAAAGCGAGGCTGGTTTGTAAGAGAAACCCTGCAATTTCCTCTCCATGTATAAATTGGAGCCGAGTAGACTGGTTTAATAATCATGACACCAACATTCAGACTGAGAGACCTCAACATGCAGTTGTAAAATTTTAGAGCAGGAAACGGCAGTTTTCACTTGAACAAACAATCCTAAGTGGAGTTTTCCTTCGCCTTGCATATGTTCCAATAATCCTAATTATTTTGTGAGTTCTGACTGAACCAAAAAATTCTAGACCAAAAAATTATGAAGATGTCTAAAACTTGGTTTTTCTAAGGAACTACAGGAAGACACGCCAGATGCAAAAGGTCAAGTGGCCAGACAAGAAGGGAGGGTCTTCCACTGCCCTTGACTTTGTCCACAGAATGAAGAAAAGTCAACTAGAATGAGGCGCAGTGAGAACGGGTATTTCATGAATAATTACTACAGTCTTTTGGTCTCTCTGAGAGTTACTGATCGACTCCTCCTTTTTCTCCCCTATACCTCTTTTCTCCTTCCTGTCTGTTATTGATTATCGGATTCTTATTTATTAAGCACATATTAGGATTAACAAAATATGGTCAGTGCCCTTAAATACTCTTATACTGTATGGGGCAGATGGACAGTGTAAACAAATAATGACTCCCTCTTGGAAGTGACCAGATAAACAATCACACAACAAGGGCTAATGACCAGTAGCTAATAGCATAAACTATTAATTAAGATCTGCTTTGGACATGATATAAGGGACCGTGCCTTCATACATTGAACTTTGGGCAATCTCAAGGGTTTGCATCTTCAGTATCTTAGTCTGCAATGGTTCATATATTATATAGGGTAAAAATGGAGAATACCCAAGCTTCCCAGCAGGGCTATTATGCAGGAAGGAATTATTTTAACAGGGGCAAAAGGCTCCCTGCCCCACCCAAAATATTGCCCTAGCTGACTGCTTATTAATGTTCTCAGTTGAGAGTCTTTATAATGAGAAGTTTTTCATAAATGCATAAAGTGAAGCAATATAGCATTTTATGGTATCATCTAGTTACAGATCTACTGAAAACAACGTAGTACAATTTGTCCTCCACTCAGCTTAAGTGACTAATCCAGACACCGTGCCATAGATCCCCCAGCACCAGAGGAATGGTGGACAGGAAACTTTCTACACAGCTATAACCTAAGTAAATGCAGCCTTTAATAGGTATAATATTAAACCATAAGAATCCTGATTTTATACTTTATTGCCCATAATAATATTAGAATTAGCTCTGGAACAGGAATCTGCTCCTACTCCCAACTCTGTTAATTATCTAGCCTCATGGCCTTGGGCAAGTCACAAAGCTCTTGAAGGCTGGCAGTCCTCATCCATAAAAATGAAGACCATTCGGCCAGACGAATCCAAGGTCCGATGTACCTGTAACCCTGCAGAGTAGCCAACATTTACTGAGTTCTTAGAAGGACCAAAAACATTTTCTTGACTCTCAGACTCGTTATCCAGGTTTTTTGTCTCATGTATTTCCGAACTAGAGTTCGTTTTTATTGACATTCATATCAACTCGACCACTTACCGAACAAATTTTCAGAAAAAGAAAATTCATCCATGGTAGGGAAATGGGAGTGTTCGATGAGATTCATTTTTGATCCCATCCAAATTTTTCAATTTGCAAATGCACTTTCGTTATGGTGGTCTTCAAAAGAAATCCCTAAAAGGCAAATAAATAAGGTTTGTAATTGCAGGAATGTCGGGGGTGGTCAAGAGAGGAGGGGAAGGGGAAAAGAAGATAGTTTACAAAAGTGCAATGGCTGCCCTTGTAGACATTTTGCCATAGCCTTTCTGTATGTATCTTTTCTCAATATTTATCATTTTTCCATCTTGGATTTTAAAATGTTCAAGATGCCTGCTTTCAGGGGGACACTCTCTAGTTTATGTGGGGAAATATTGTATGTTTTCATTTGAATTTCATCACTTCAGAGATTTGGGCAAGATATGACATTTTGATTAGGTCTTGATTCCTTTTATATGTAAACCCGTCACACACACATACACAAATAAAAGCCTTGATTAAAAATGAAATAAATTCTACTTCTTAAATGGGGAGTAGCTCCAAAAGTTTGAGCATAGTCAAGATCTATTATTTTTTTCCTAGAACACTTCATAGGTGTGGTTGTGTTTTTCCTTCAAAGGGAACACAATATTATTTCTTTTTGTACTATAATCATTGTTGATCATAGCTCCAGTAATTCATCAGGATTCACATAATGATCATTCTTTATTTCTACCATTTTTTCCCTCTGTTACCTGGAATTCCTTTATAAAAAGAAATGAACCTCTACCAATAGTTGGTTAACCAGTAATACAAATTTAATAAGGAAGACAAGATAAATTATTTCCTCTAGAAAAAGAGGTATGCATTTTCACTGTCCTGGTCTACCTTGATCATAAAGAAGTTATAACAAAAAGAAAACTAATGGCAAATCTCACCAAAATTTCTGAAGTTTCATCCTGAGGAAATTTCCAGAATACATCTAAGAACCCAAGAAAAGCAATGTTTACTTTGAGCTATATCTCTGGGTCTTCTTTCTTCCCTTCCTTTCTCCCTTCCTTCTTTCCTTCCAAGATGACTTCTACCTCCCTAAAGAAATAATTTGACAGGTTAACGAATGAAAAAATGTGCTTCAGAACCTCTTTTCCTAGGCTATTTTTTGAGGATGGTTTTCAAATTTTTTTTTTTTGTTCCTGCCTCCACCAAGAAATTACTTTGTTTATAAATAAATAACTTCGTATTTGCTATTCAGGAAGAGAATATGAGGGTTTTGTTGCACAAATACTTATTTCATTAGAAGTTCCCCACTATTCATGTCTCTATTTCTTCCTCGGTCCCTTGCCAAATGTCCCAGTTCAAATCCAAGCGAGTTTCAGATAAAGTTGGCTGCTGATGAGGGGGTCCACCAGAAACCTGTCTGCTTCATTCACTCATTTATTCATGCTTCCCAAAAATACATGTTGAGAATATATTCTACACTGATCCTTGTGCTGAATCTTTCAAGATAAAATAGTAAAAGGAACAAAAGAATTTATAATTCATGACATCAGTCTTAATGAGGACTATAGACATTTAAAAAATAGTCACACAAATGCCTAGTTGATTACATATTGTCATTAAAGCCATGTATGAAAGTTAAGAACAGGATGCTCTGAAAGAGAAGTCTGTATGCAGTTAGGAAGTCAAGAGATAGGGAAGTGGCCAGCTCTTGACTACTGAAGTGGCAGTAGCCTCTCTAAGGGGAGATGTGGTTTCAAGGGCAATTTTTAAAGATGGGCAATGCTAGAACACGTATGAATTGAAGAGAAAACACCAGGGGAGGGGAGTGGTTGTAGAGGAAGAATGAGAGAGAGAGTCTTCTGAGAAGGGATACAAACTGTGTCCACTGTGGAGACCAGACATACCAGAGTCTATCTGGTAAATCAATGACATAGCCCTACCAGACTCTACTATCCATTAAGATGAGGGGCTTGAATGGAGAAAACCCATTAGAAAGTCAGAGGGAGCTAGGACCCACCACATTCATCACAGGACAAAGCCTCAGTCAAGAGAGAAATGTTATTCTCAGAGTAGCTGTGTTTGTCCAACCCGTAGTAGACTCAGGAGGCCCTTCTGCCTCCCATAGGTGAGAAGGGAGGAGCTATAAATAACAATGAACTCTGGAAACACTGGCTGCAATGTTGACCCTTCTAATGCAACTAGTAGGAGACAGAGAGCTCATTTCAGCCCCATCCTACCCTCATCCTCACATTCAAATGACTGCCACATATCACAGTGGAATTTGAACCTAAGAGGGCTCAGTGCTTTTCTGGGGCAATTGTGAAACAGCAGCCCAGATGCCGCCATAACCCCTATAGAAGGAGGCTCTGCTAGGGAGCTGCAGGTCCTGAGGATAAACCAGTAAAAGTTGAGTTGCTGCTATTAAGGGAGCTTCATTCATACTCATAGGCTAGTTGGACACTAGTGAAATTCAAGTTTCAATATATACATACCAATCATTTAGGAACATATTCATCCAGTAAGATTAGCCCACATAACAAAATCCCAAAACCAGAGATGTTGGCGTGGATGTGAAGAAAAGGAAACACTTCTACACTGCTGGTGGGAATGCAAACTAATACGTTCCTTTTGGAAAGATGTTTGGAGAACACTTAGAGATCTAAAAATAGACCTGCCATTCAATTCCTCTACTAGGTATATATCCAGAAGACCAAAAATCACATTATAACAAAGATATTTGTACCAGAATGTTTATTGCAGCCCAATTATAATTTCTAAGTCATGGAAGAAGCCCAAGTGCCCATCGACCCACGAATGGATTAATAAATTGTGGTATACATACACCATGGAATATTATGCAGCCTTAAAGAAAAATGGAGACTTTACCTCTTTTATGTTTACAATGATGGAGCTGGAACATATTCTTCTTAGCAAGGTATCTCAAGAATGGAAGAAAAAGTATCCAATGTACTCAGCCCTACTATGAAACTAATTTATAGCTTACATATTACGGCTATAACCCAATAATAGCACAAGGATATGGGGAAAGGGGAACGGGTGGGGTGGGGAGGGGGGAGGATGGGTGAAGAGAAGGTAATTGGTGGGATCACACCTACGGTGCATCTTAGAATAGTACAGGTGAAACATACTAAATGTAGAATATAAATGTCTTAACACAATAACTAAGAAAATGCCATGAAGGCTATGTTAACCAGTTTGATGAAAATATTTCAAATTGCATATAAAACCAGCACATTGCATGATTGCATTAATGTACACAGCTATGATTTAATAAAAAAAAATTTTAAAAGAACATATTCAGTGTGCATATATAAATATATATGAACCATATATACTAAATATGCATACAAATATATGTCTATATATTGTGTAATAAATGAGTTGAAAATCACCCCCAAAATTCAGGCAACTTTTGTTTAAGATAGAGCTTCTCCTATCTCTGGAATAGGAAATTCCACAACTTCTCATAACAATACCTCCATGGAACCTACAATGTCAACAGTCCGAAATTTTTCTTAATATTCAACCCAAACTTAAACTCTGTAACTTAAGACTCATTTCCTTTGGTCTTAAAAAAATGGGAAATTACAGAAGCTGGGCATAATGGTACACACTGGTGGTCCCAGCTACTTGGGAGCTGAGACAGGAGGATCACTTGAGCCCAGGAGCTTGAGACTGCAGTGCACCATGATTGCACTTGTAAATGGCCACTGCACTCTAGCCTGGACAACATGGCAAGACCCTGTCTTAACAACAATAATTTTAAAAGGAGGTTACAACTCTGTGACTAAATTTAAGTTTCCCTCTGTGCTCTTTTTCTCACATCTGTATTTTTTTAACCTTGAGCCATGTTCATTATACTTCCCTATAACTTCCATAGCACATTACAGCTTTCTAATATTTTCCAGGTACACACTCATCTTCACTTGAGATTCTGGTGATAAATTTCCCTCTATATATTCATACAAACTTGGCACTTTCAAATCCAGTGCCTGGCACACAATAGACCCTCGGGAAATGTTGGCTTAATTAAATTATCTGTTGTTATTGTTTTCTTGCTTAGTTCTGCCAAATTCCATGCCATTAGAAGTGCTCTAAATAAAAAGAAATAGCATAAAATAAGAATTTCATTCTCCTATTGACACAAAGATTTAGGACATAATTTTTCACTTGCTCACCCAAATGAAAGTACATTTCCCCTAATTCCACATCATTTATAAAGGTTGTTAACCCTGGCTGAAGACCCACCACGTGGGTGCCCCTAGTTAGCTAACAACAGAGCTCTCTAGCATTCAGATAGCTAGCAGGGTCTGCTCAAATCAGATTCATTAGTTTTATAATCCCTAAGGATCTTTACAAAAGGAAACTTTAATTTTTGAAATAACACAGACATGTGGTAAGCAATTCAAACAGAATACTGAATTATAAGTCTTAACAGCTCAATCATCCATTCCCCTTACCAAAATACAATTACAAGGGCCAAGTTCTTGCACATCCTTTTGGATACTATACTGTTTCTTTAGCCTGAAAGGGGCCTTTAAACCCTATATCTAAAATCAGATTTTAGCAAACTTGCCTACAGGCCAAAGTTGGCCTGCTGCCTGTTTTTATATAGCCTATAAGTTTAAAATGGTTTTATACTTTTCCAATGCTTGAAAAAAAATCAAAAGAAGAATATTTCATGACATGTGAAAATTAAAGTTCAATAATAAAGTTTTATTGGCATACAGCCACACCCATCTTTATGGACCGTCTGTGGCTGTTTCCTCCCTACAAGGGCAGAGCGGAATAGTTACAACACGAGACTGCACGTTCCACAAAGCTAGATTTACTATTTAGTCCTTTGCAGAAAAAGCATGGTGTTATTCCCTGCTCGAAAGAAATAATGGATTCAAACAATCAAAGTAATATTATAGGTATCTATGAATAATCCAGTGATTACTGTGGGAATAAGCCCACCTCATACATGCATCTCATAATAGCTGGATCTTTGCCTTTTAATAGCTCCTTGCTGGGATTAGTCAACTTGCAAAGTGTTTCCATATACATTATTTCTTTAAATGGGGTTACTTCTGTCCCTTTCTTTCTCTAATACTCTTCACCTTCTTGTTGAGGGAAGAACTGCAATAGGAAGTCTAACCTCCAGGAGTCCCCCCCAAATTAGCTCTAGAATCTTTTTTTTTCTTTAAATCCTCCCTTCAACAAAAAGAGTCATTTTATAATTGAGAATGAGAGATGGGTTTTCTCAGCACTAGTGGTCTCTAAATAATTATGCTCACCTACCCTTTAAAAGAACCTTGAAAACCAGTATGTTCGTTCAACACATTTTGGGGGGTTGACATCTAAAGTTTTCCACTAAAATTTAAAACAGTTGCAATAAATGGAATTTCTCCCACATTGTAAAAATTAATCACATTACTCTCCTTTTAATTCTCTTCTTAATCAGGCCAAGGTGAGGTTTGAACTCACCACACCTGGTCTGCAGGACCAGAGCTTTACCAACTGAGCTAGGGGACCCAGCTTGCATTACTCTTAAACCTATTTAAATAAGTCTAAATGTGACAGCAAGACTAGGCAGGTTGGCTCATGCCTGTAATCCCAGCTGTTTGGGAGGCTGAGACAGAAGGATCATCTGAGGCCAGGAATTCAAGACCAGCCTAGGCAACATAGACCAGTTTCTAAAAAAAAAAAACTTATTCAGGTGTGGTGGCATGTGCCTGTAGTCCTAGCTACTCAGGAAAGATCCTTGAGCTCAGGAGTCAAGGTTACGGTGAGCTATATAATCATGCCAGTGCACTCCAGCCCGGGCAACAGAGGGAGACACCGTTTTGCAAATGAAGTAAGTAAATACATAAATAAGGCCAGGAGTTTAAGGCTGCATTGAGTTATGATGATACACCTGCACTCTAGGCCAGTCATCAGGGTGAGATCCTGGAGAGAGAGAGAGAAAGGAAAGAGAAAAATAGAAAGAAAGGGAAGGGAAGGGAAAGGGGAAATCACAGGGGAGGAGCCATGAGAAGGTGAGGGTGAAGTACCAACCTTGCCTTTCCATACTTTCATCCATGACCTGGATCTACTCACTCCATGACCTTGACTTCATCCATGACCTTGACTACTCACTCAACATCTCCTCCCTGAGCTACCACTCTGAGCCTCCATTGAGTGAGGGTTTAAGATCTAAATAACAGGGCTGCTGTAGAGATGAAAAAATGAAGTGTGAGACACTTATATATAAGGTGGTATGTACAAAAAAAATACACTACATTGTTTCCAATAATAAAACATTAAAAACATCATAAATGTCCAGCAAAAGAGAATGGATATGATAATAATTATATTCACAATTAAAATGATTATAACCTGAACTATAAAGCTGTAAAGTGACAATAAAGTGAACGGGGCCTAAATGTATCCAAAGTGATAAATTGGAAAACGTGCTATTGAGCAGCCTATGGAGAATCTGGCTGCAGAATAATACACAGAGTTTGATGTAATTTATGTATGTTTAAAGACAAGCAAAGCAATGCTACATGTGATCATTGATGCTTTATTGCAGGGTCAGCAAACAGACTACCAGGCCAAATCCAACCTGCCAAGGACCACATTTGCCCTTCTGTTTTACTTATCATCTATGGATGCTTTCTGAGCTACAATGGCAGAGAAGAGTACTGTAGTCGTAACACAGTCACACTGCGTGCAAAGCCTGAAATAGTCACTATCTGTCCTATGCAGAAAAGCCTTGTGATCCTTACTTTAACCATAGACAGGGCAAGTTCAGAACAGTGGTGCAGAGTGTGAGTGGTTGGTGTAGAGGGGGTGTCCATGGCACCTGCAATGCTGTCCTCCTTAAGCTGGGTAATAAATACAAGGAAGTTGATGGCGTTGCTTTAAAATGGAATGAAATTATATATGTGGAAAGCTTCTTCATATGTAAAGATATGCAAGTTCATGCAGGGGTCATCTCTCTCTTATATATTCTTGCCCTCCCCACACATAAATTCTCAAGTCACATCCCACAAGGGGAGTCAGGGACTGACCCCACCAATATTTTTTGTATATATGTTTATGTGGGACAACAGAATACACAAAAACAGAACAGAGATGGGATCAGTCCCTGACACCCCACAGTGATATACTATTTAAAGGTGTGAGGGGAAAGTAATTCCTTCCCATAAAATACTGGTGGAACTTCACTGTGGAAGATATTGGAAAGTTTGAGTGATCCAATGAAATCTGTACTTGAGAAGAATATTCAAATGAGAAGGTGGAAGAGGGGAGGAGAGAGGAGTAAAAAAAGAAAGAGAAAAATTCAGGAAATTGTTGCTGAGATAAGAGGTTCATGGTGGATACCCGGGCGCACTGCAGAGATGGTAAGGAAGGAACACAAAGGAAGACCAAGAAGAGAAAGAATTCTGACGATGCAAAGCCTAAGCCTTGGGTAACGGTGGAAGCAGGGACAAAATGTTTCTTTTACTTTAGGTGTATTTTTACGATGCTATTACCTAAGTCTTAATTTCAGGATCCAGGAATAATTTCAGAAATGGCATACGCTGTTTGTTTTTATGACAAATATGTGGTAAGACACGTAGTTGCTGGTAGCTTGGACTCCAACTTGCTGGTTATCAATATTTACTTGTTTAGATACTACGTGTCTCAGGAAGTTCATGGCGAATGGCATCTCTGATTTAGCGTAACCATTTGCCATATGGAGACCTTGGTAAAGCATTGGTCCAATAAATAGCTTGGACTCTGATTCAGAGGACTCCTAGCTCTTGGGAGATAAGGGTAAAAGCCAATTACATATGATAGTTCACTGTGAACACTTCACACACATTAAAATATCACCCTTAGTAACTTTGTCTCCCGTGACTCCGATTGTTGAAGGCAAAACAAACTTTATTGGATATTAATATAATTCATTTTTAGGGCCAGTGAGGTGGCTCACATCTGCAATGCTAGTACTCTGGGAGGCCAAAGTGGGTGGATTGCTTGATTTCACGAGTGCAAGACCAGGCTAAGCAAGAGTAAGACCTCATCTCTATTAAACATAGAAAAATTAGTCAGGCATGATGGCTGGTGCCTGCAGTCCCAGCTACTGGCAAGGCTGACACAAAAGGATTGCTTCAGCACAAGAGTTTGAGGTTGCTGTGAGCTAAGATGATGCCATGGCACTCTACCCAGGGTGACAGAATGAGACTCTGTCTCAAAAATGAATGAATAAATAACTAAATTAATTAAAATATAATTCATTTTTAAAGAGCAGAAAGAAAGTGAAATTTTTCTAATCATCATCACTGATTTTTTCTAGGGCAAAAATATAGATTTAGAGTAAATAGATCCTTCCTAAAGTCCAAAGAGATGTAAAGGACAATTATGGCCAGTACTGACCACAGGCCAAGCAGGGTGGCCTTGGGCAACACGACCATTGGACCACGTCCTTCTGAAGATGGTGCCAACGAGAGTCAAACAGTCTTTGCTACTATTTTAGTAACCACCACATATTTCCTACGATAGATTAAAAGAATACATACCATTTTATGAGCAGGCAATCTCCTTGTGATGTTATCTCAGGTCATGTATAATGAATCAAGTAGGTATTAATATAAATGTCTCAAAGAGATTAAGCCACCTTTTTCCAGTTATCCACTAATAAGCAGCAGAGTGGGCATGTAAACCCCTCTAAATCCATGCTCTGTCAGACAGCTCACCCCCTGAAACTGCCCTTAGCCACCTACCTCCCCCGTGAGGGTGAGCTGGCAGTCCTGCAAGATTGCTCCTGCTTGAGGCATTCAACATTGCACAGATCAATCAAGTAAGCCAGTGTAAGGTTTACCAGTAGTATCATTTTGTTTCTTCTCAAAGTCCTTTTTCTTTTTGTGTCTCCATCTCAAGGTACACTTCCTTCAGATGTCACGCATCAAAAATACCTGAGTCAAGTTCAAGTGGACATAGCAGAGACCTCCACAGATACTGCAGCCTTTCTGCTCTCTGTAAGGTACCCAAACACGCTCAAACCACAGCTGTCCTTTATCTCCAAGGAGATATAGAAGAAGCACTGCAGTTGGGGTCCCCAGGGCCAAGAACTTGAGAGTGGAGACCTCCTTCCATTTACATCCTGAAGCTTCACTTGCCTCACTTTAGACCCAGCCTTGCTTGAGTAGCACAAATCTCCAGTAGATTTCCATAGCCCTGGGTGCCTTTTGCCCTGGCATTGGACCATCAGCTCTAGAAGAGCTTACACTGGCTCTCCAACGCCAAGCACACTGCCAGGCACATATTAGACACACAATAAAGACTTATGAATTGATTAAATGAATAAACAGACAGACAGATAGTGCAAATAAATGAATGAATAATAACCCTTACTAGATAAGCACCTTCAGAATCAGGCCCCAGAGGATGGAGGTTAGTGAAGAGCGGGATAGAAGCACAATGTGCCTGAGAGCTGCAGAAGGTTGGTTTGGGTTTTGTTGTTACATACAGAACCTGACAACTAAGTCTGTTTCCCTACGATAGAGACTAATTCGTGAACTGTACCCCATTTTTATTGGAAATCTCATAAGCAGTCAGCCTCCACGTCTCCCCATGAGAGCTACTTTATACATGAATTAAAGGGAACATTTGAACTGAGATGTGAAGGACAGGAAGAAGTTAGCCACGCTAGGGAGCAAGCAGTCCAGGCAGAGTGGTCAGCAAGGGCTAAGACCCCATGCTTGGGTGTAGAGCAGTGGTTCTCAACCTTCCTAACACCATGACCCTTTAATACAGTTCCTCATGTTGTGGTGACCCCCAACCATAAAATTTCATTGCTACTTCATAACTGTAATTTTGCTACTGTTATGAATCGTAATGTAAGTATCTGATATGCAGGATGTATTTTCATTGGTCGCGACCCACAGGTTGAGAACCGCTGGTGTAGAGGAACACGCCCAAGCCTAATGAGGCTGGACATGAGTGAGCTAAGGGGACATTGTGGGAGATAAGGTCTAAGAGTAGGCAGCCCTAGTATAGCTTGGGGGCAGGTAAGAAGAGAAGTTTGGGTTTTATTCTAAATGGAAGTCATTGGTGGATGGCAAGCAGGACTGTGTCTAAGAGAATAAGGGAAGTCTTTCTGAGGGTGGAGGCTTGATTCTTGAACTTGGGTGTTAGACTATGGAAAAGGCCTGCAGCCAGGATGCTGTGCTGTGAGCAAACATAAAGATTTCTCTATGCAGTAGCTAGTGGATTCGGCTCTAATCAGCAGAAAAAGCATGCCCTATTTAAAAAGTTATGTCAGGAAGGTTCTTTAGGGGGTAAAAAAATTCATGTTGGGCTATACTTAGGGGGTAAAAATAAACGCTTCCATTTTGGATCATTCTTAAAAATAAGTCTTGAATGGATTAAAGACCTAAAGAATTATAAAATAGGGCATTGTCCATAGCTCAGTGGGTAGGGTGCTGGCCACATACACTGAGGCTGGCAGGTTTAAACCTGGCCCTGGACAACTAAAATAACAATGCAACTGCAACAACAACAAAAAAAAATAGCCAGGTGTTATGGGGGCGCCTATAGTCCCAGCTACTTGGGAGGCTGAGGCAAGAGAATCGCCTAAGCCCAATGGTTTGAGGTTGCTGTGAGCTGTGATGCCACAGCACTCTACCCAGGGTGACAGCTGGACACTCTGTCTAAAAAAAAATAAAAGAATTCTAAAATGATTTGATGAAAATGTATTTATGCCTGAACGCGTCTGATCTCGTCTGATCTCAGAAGCTAAGCAGGGTTGGGCCTAGTTAGTACTTGGATGGGAGAAAATGTATTTATGATCTTTATGAACTTGGGAATTGAGAAGAACTTAAAAAATCAGAAATACATAGGAAAAGAATAAATTTGACAACATTAAAATGTCAGAAATTAAGACACCACAAGCAAAGCTAAATAAAGACAGTGGAAGAAAATATTTATAACCGAAATAAAAGCCAAACTATTAGTACAGACAATATGTAAATAATTCCGATAAATAAAAATAGACAGGATAAATAAGGCAAGAGAGAAACTGGCAAAGGAAATAGAAAGAAAATTCACCACAGTGGAAACACAGTGTCCAACAAACACAGAAAACATCTGACACTAAGTAAGAACTTGAGAAATGCAAAATTAATATAACTAGGTATCATGTCCACCTATCAGATCATCAAAAACAAATTAAGTTTAAAAGGTGTAATATTCAAAGTTGTGGAAAGTATATGGAAATATGGATTCTCATATACTATTAGTGGGGGCATAGAATTTAGTCTTTTGGAGGGCTCTTCAGCAATGTGTATTAAAATAAAATGTAATTCTAATTTTTAGGTGTCTTTCCTGGAGAAACCCTTGCCCATATGCACAAGGATGTATGTTTCAGCCTTGCTTCCAGTGCTGAAAAAGTGGATACCCCCTAAATGACCATCAACATTGGAATGGCTAAATAATCTGCCAGTATCAAGTATTAGGTAATGGCTAAAAAGGATGGAAATGTTGTTACACGTATTAACATTAAAAGAGTGAAGTAGAATAGTGCAGGCAGAAGATCAAAAAAGATTTCAGGCGGCCGAGTAACAGCTTCCTTGCAACTGGGCATGGTGAGACTGGGGAGAGAAGACTTCATGCATCTCTGGCTGGCGGGATCTGCCCAGAAACATCCCTTTGGGGACACAGGGAGACAGAGTGAGACTTTTGGACACCCTGAGGAAGGCAAAAACGGTGGAGATCTGGCAAGTGGTTGCGTCTGTTCATTCAGTCTAATCCTGCCAGCAGCTGTGGGTGTAGCAGCAGAGAGACTGTAAGCTGGAAAGGCCTTACTTGTGAGCTGTTTGGGTTTCTTTGGACTTGGCACTCGTTGAACTGCCTTGGGAGAACTTGGGTAAGAGTGCAGAGGTCTTTGAGTGTTGTCTGGGTCCCCAGACTGGGCCACCTAGCCAGTGGGAGCTACCAGTGTTTGGTTGTGGGCTGCGTGGATCCATTGTGGGAGAACTGCCCTGGCAAGCTCCACCCTCAGGGTTGAAGTGACCGAGCAGCCTAAAGGCAGGGACTGAGAAGCCCTGCAGCCTTAGCCCTCAGGGGCATAAGGCGAGACTGGTTTTGGCACATTGGATAAGTGGATAGCCACTTAAGGGGTGATCCCAGCCACAAGCACTTTCCTGGGAAAGCTTCTGCTTAGCCCAAGTTAGCAATTTAAAGTGCCTTCTAAGCAGGCTGAGGAGGATTTAAGCTCTCCACCCTGCAGGGTTTGAGAAATCATTAGAGGACTCCAGTCTCCATTTTGTACAGCCTTATCAACATTGTGACTAACATATCATATACCAGAAGATCACCTCGTGCCCAGACAATATCAGCAAGATATATATACTGCTTTGTTTTTGGTTTTGTTTTGCTTTGTGGTTTTTGTTGTTGTTGTTTGTTTGTTTTTGTTATTGTTTTGTTTTTAATTTCAGCATTTTCCTTAAAGATTTTTCCATTCTTTTTTCTTTGTTTTATTTCTTCATTTTTCTAGTTTGAATATAATTTTCCATTGTTGCCTTTTTCAACAATTAGAACTTCAATTTTGCTAGTGTTTCTATCCATATTAATTGTTTTTTTCCCCCAATTTTATCCCATAAAGTTTTCGGTTTGCTTGTTTTGCTTTGATTTATTGCATTTTTGTCTTTCCTCTCTACTTGGTGGAGGTGGGGTACTGTGTTCACACAGGCCAGCAAAGAGATGCTGACCTAACCACCCAACCTGGCACCCCCAGGGGTTGGGGGTTCTTAAGGTTGGGTCAAAGTACCCTACTGTACACCTATATTGCTCCTGTCCCCTTCTTTCTGTGCCTCTCTTCTTTTGGTCCATAGTTGATTTTACCCACCCACTCTCCTTTCTCCTTTTTCTTCTCTTTTTCTTTCTTTCTTTTTTTTTTCTCTTTTTTCTCTCTTTCTTTCTTTTTTCCCTTCTTGCTCTTCAATCTTCTCATTCTTCTGATCCTGTACCAAAAGGACTTATTGAAAACCTAGTTCAGAGGCAGGGCAACTTAAAGAACAGGAAGAAGTGAAAGGAAAATTGGGGCAAGGAAACAGATAAAAGAAATCACTCATGAGGAAGAATCAGGAGAAAACGCCTGGCATCATGAAAAACCAGTCCAGAGCAACCCCCCCTCCAAGCGTCTGTGAGGTAGATACTGTAGAGGATTCCACCTATAAGGAAATGTTAGAAATGACAGAAAGGGAATTTAGAATACAGATGATGAAAACAATCAAGGAAATGAAGGAAATATTGCAGGAAAATGCTGATAAAGTAGAAAAAGAAATCCAAAAACAGAATCAAGTAAGAGATGAAGGCTATGAAGAATATAAAAAGGATGTGGCAGAGATCAGGGAACTGAAGCAGTCAATTAGGGAACTTAAAGATGCATTAGAAAGTATCA
>CAUYRH010071687.1:0-36855 GCA_963574655.1 Perodicticus potto
GCCAAACAACAATGACGGCTGCAACCAAAAAATGGCCGGGCGTTGTGGCGGGCACCTGTAGTCCCAGCTACTTGGGAGGCGGAGGCAAGAGACTCGCTTGAGCCCAGGAATTGGAGGTTCCTGTGAGCTGTGATGCCATGGCACTCTATCCAGGGTGACAGCTTGAGGCTCTGACTCAAAAAAAAAAAAAAAAAAAAAGTGCACCATGAGGGGACTAATTCTGGATAGGTGAGGGTGCAGATCAGGGCTGGTGACATTTGAATTGAGCCCTTGGAGATGTGTAGGAGTCATCCAAGAAAAAAGACAGAACAAAGAGCATTCCATCCAAGGACAGGGAAGTATATGGGTAAAAGCTTTGAATTAGAAAAAAGTTTGGTGTGTCTCAAAATCAGCCAATGGAACATCAGGAACAAGAGACTCGGTGAAAAACTGCAGAGGACAACAGGAACCAGGCTGTACAGGGCCTCTTAGTATGTGACAAGGAGTTGGGACTCCACCGTGTGTTTCTTGAATATACTTTCTGACAGCCTTATCCTTTAAGATCGAGCTTAAGTCTGTCCTTTCAATGAATCTTCCCCTGATTTTTGTTAGGCTTAATAAATAGAAAAGGTAAAACTGTGGGGTCTGAGTTGGGCAGACTTGGGTTTAAATTCTGGCTCTGTCTCTTACTAGCTGGGTGGCCTCAAGCCAGTGGCTTCATCTTCCCAAAGCTAGGTGCTCAACTGTAAAGTCAGGCTAGTGATAGCATCTGCCTGGCAGAGCTGTTGTAGGCATCAGGGAGATGAGCACTGTGAAGCTCTCCCACAGTGCCTGGCTCCAAGCAAGGGCACAGCTAGAGGTGCTGGTGTTACTCATCTTTCTCCACTCTAGATTTGTTTCCCTAATAGCCACCTTGTTAAGGTAGTAAAGCACTGGGAATCCATAGACTCCTTTGCAGAACACAAATGAACATGTTTGGTTTTGGAGTGAAAGCATGTGTGTGAACTTGAACTCTTCATCTTCCCTCCACCTGCTCCTCTCTCAGCCTCATCTATCTCAATTGTGGGCAGCTCCATTCATCCTATTAGGGCCAAAAACTTTGGAGTCAACTTCACTTCCTTTCGCACTTCATTTTTGCCCCATCAGGAAATCCTATTGGGCCTGCCTCCAACCACTTTTCTTGGCTGCTTTCACAACTGCCTAGTTCAAGTCTTCATCCTCTCTCACCAGTGTTGTTTGCATTGGTCTCTGTGCTAGTCTCCCCACTCCTGCCCTTGTCTCTCCACCGCCAATGCCCAAAACAGCAGGCAGAGGGATTCTTTAAAAGTCAGATCATGTCCTTCCTCTGCTTGAGAACCTTCCATGGATCCCATCTGACCTCATCTCTTCCATTCTCCCACCCATTCCTGCTGCTGCAGCCACTCTGGCCTCCCTGCTGTTTCTCAGACATACCAGGTAGGCTCCTACCTCGAGACCCACTGTTCCTTCTGTTTAGGAAGCTTTTCTCTGAGATATTTGCTTTTCCTTCACAGAGTCTTGAAGGCCACATCCTCACCAAAGCTACCCTGATCACTCTTTTAAAATTGCAGCCCTCTCTCACATCCATTAGGATGGCTACTATTGAAAAAATCCCCCTTGGGCAGTGCCTATGGCTCAAGGAGTAGGGCACCAGCCCCATATCCGAGAGGTGGCGGGTTCAAACCCAGCCCCGGTCAAAAAGCTGCAAAAAAAAAAAAAGAAAAAAATCCCCCAAAACTAAAATAGTAAGTGTTGGTGGGGATGTGGAGAAGAAATTTTAACATTTGCATACTATTGATGGAATATAAAATAACATACCCATTGTGAAAAACATGATGGTAGTTTCTCCTAAAAATAAAATTGGCCAGGCATGCTGGCTCATGCCTGTAATCCAGTACTATGGGAGGGAGGCCAAAATGGGAGGATTGCTTGAGGCCAGGAGTTCAAGAGCAGTCTGGGTAACATTGAGAAACCCCATCTGTTCAAAAAATGAGCTAGGCATGGTAGCCCATGCCTGTAGTCTCAGCTACTTGGGAGACTGAGCCAGGAAGACCCCTTGAGTCCAGGAGTTTGAAGCTGCAATGAGCTATGATCAGGTCACTGCACTCCAGTGTGGATGACAAAGTGAGACTCTGTCTCTAAAAAAAGTGAAAGTAAAAATAGGTATATGATCTGCAACTCCATTTTTGGATATATACCCAAAAGAATTAAAAGCAAGGTGCTGAAGAGGTGTGTGCACACCCACGTTCATGGCACCATTATGAGCAATAGCCAAAGCATGGAAAACAACCCATGTCATGGACCAATGAATAGATAAAATGTGGTCTACCCATATGAGGGAATATTATTTGGCCTTCAAAAGGAAGGAAATTCTGACACATGTTGCAACATAGGTGAACCTTGAGGATGTTAAATAAAATAAGCCAGTCGCAAAAGGCAAATACTATATGATTCCACTTCTTTGAGGTACCTAGAGTAGTCAAATTCATAGAAGTAAAAAGTAAAATGGTGGTTGCCCGGGAGCTGGGGAAAGAGGGAATAGAGAGTTGGTATTTAATGGATACAGAATTTATGTTTTGCAAAATGAGAAGAGTTTTGCAAATGGATGCTAATGACAGTTGCATGACCACGTGAATGTACTTCATGACACCAAACTGCATGCTTGAAAATGGATAAAGTTGGGCTGGGCGTGGTGGCTCACACTTGTAATCCTAGCACTCTGGGAGGCTGAGGTGGGCAGATTGCCTGAGGTCAGGAGTTTGAGACCAGCCCAAAATGAGACTTTGTCTCTAAAAATAGCTGAATGTTGAGGCAGGGCCCTCTAGTCCTAGGGACTTGGGAGCCTGAGGCAAGAGGATCACTTGAGCCCAAGAGTTTGAGGTTGCTGTGATCTATGATGCCCCAGCACTCTACCGAGAGTAACAAAGTGAGACTGTCTCAAAAAAATAAAAGAAAAAGAAAATGGGTAAAGTGGTACATTTGATGTTATGCATATTTTACCACAATTAAAAAAAAAAACCTTGGAGTTTTCTTCCTGTATCTCAAAGTACCATGCTCTTCTTTTTTCCATAGCATTTATCACCTCCTACTATACCCTATAATTATCTATTGTTTCATGTCTGTCTTCTTTCACCAGAGTAAAAACTTCACAAGGGCAGGATCTGATGTATACTGAGCATGTAGGTCGGTGCTATAGATTCTATCTAATACTGGATTCCAGTGAAGGCCAAATGATTAAGAAAACTTTATGAATGAAAATCGGAAAAGTTGCTGAATTATTTTCCCTGACACTTGGGACCGCCGTTATGAAGTTCTAGCAGTTGAATGACTCAGTCTACTTGGAAAGATCAGACATAACTGTTTCTTCACATCTGTACTCTGCTTCTTCCTCCCCTTAGACTAAATCAGAGAGTTTGGGAGAATGGCATTTTGACTTAGTGATTATGTGAAAAAATTAAAACAATTAATTAGTTAATTATTTTTTAAATTTAACTAGTTTATTTTTTAATTTCAGATTAATATCAGGGTACAAACTATCAGGTTACAATGTTTGCATTTGTTAGGCAAAGTTCCTGTTGTAGTTGTGTCCTGCACTCGGGAGGTGTGCCGTATGCCCTCACACTGTGCCCATTAGGTGGGAGCATGCTAATCCCCCCTTCCCCTTTCCTCCTCCCTCCTGATCCCCTGCCATCTTGAACTGAATTGAGCTTTTCTCTTTGTGGGTATGTATTAGAGCCTCTACTGGCTTCTGGCTTCATATTACTCCATGTACTGAGTGCATGGGATACTTGCTTTTTTTTTTTTTTTTGTAGAGACAGAGTCTCACTTTATCGCCCTCTGTAGAGTGCCGTGGCATCACACAGCTCCCAGCAACCTCCAACTCCTGGGCTTAGGCAATTCTCTTGCCTCAGCCTCCCGAGCAGCTGGGACTACAGGCGCCTGCCACAACGCCTGGCTATTTTTTTTTGTTTGTTTGTTTTGCAGTTTGGCTGAGGCCGGGTTTGAACCTGCCACCTTCCGTATATGGGGCCGGCACCCTACTCACTGAGCCATAGGCGCCGCTCCGGGATACTTGCTTTTTCATTATTGTGATACTTTACTAAGAAGAATGTGTTTCAACTCCAAAACATTTTTTTTTTTTTATGAGAAAGAGTCCCACTTTCTTACCTCCAGTAGAGTGCTATAGCAACATAGTTCACAGCAACCTCAAACTCTTGGGCTCAAGCCATCTTCTTGCTTCCGCTGCCTGAGTAGCTAGGACTACAGGCACCTGCCACAATGCCTGACTATTTTTAGAGATGGGGTCTGGCTTTTGCTCAGGCTGGTCTTGAGCTCCTAAACTCAGGCAATCTGCCTGCCTGGGCCTTCCAGAGTGCTAGGATTATAGGCATGAGCTACTATACCCAGTCTAACAATTTGTTTTTGTTTTTTAAGAAATGCCCTTGCTTTGTTGCCAGGGCATGAGAGCAGTGGCACGATCATGGCTCACTGCAGCCTCAAAGTCCTGGGCTCAAGAGATCCTCCTGTCTCATTCTCCCAAGTAGCTGGGACTACAGGTGCTCACTGCCCAGCTTATTTTTCTAGTTTTTGTAGAGATGGGGTCTTGTTCCCGCTCAGGCTGGTCTTCAACTTCTGGCCTTAAGCAATCCTCCTGCCTCGGCCTCCCAAAGTGTTAGGATTACAGCTGTGAGCCACCATGCTTGGCCTTAAAACAATTTTTGAAAAAATATTTTTAAATTGACAAAAATATCTATTCACAGTGCACAATAAGTCATTTTGAAATATATATACATTGTGAAATGGCTCTGTCAAGCTAACATATACATTTTCTCACATACTTATTTTTTTGTGTGTGGTGAGAACATTTAAAAATCTACTCTCAGCAATTTTCAAGTACATGACACTATACATCATTAATATCTATAGTCACCACGTTGTACAGTAGATCTCTTAGACATATTCCTCCTGTCTAACTGAAATTTTGTACTTTTTGACCAAAGTTTCCCCATTTCCCCTGCCCTGGCCAACCCCCTGGTAACCACCATGTCTTGGCCATTGTGAATAGTGCTGCAATGATTTTAAGACTATCATTCTTGATATTGTCCCAGGTAAACTCTTTGGGCCCATGTTGACCCTCATAGGGGAGTCATGTTTTTAAGTTCTACAGGAATAAGAAGCATGGTCTGCCTTCTCTAACTGAGGAGATCTCTGCAGAGACACAGAACCAAATTAATTGGGAAAGACACATATGAGACTTCCTGCTGGCTCTCATCCCCCACGCTTGGTATGGCAAATGGAGAGAGGGTCATTGGCCAAGGGGGAGACATAGGAGTAAATTGTCACCCACTTTAGGCAAAAAGTACGGAGATACTGTAATAGCCTGGGGGCCCTCAAAGATAACCCACCAAAGCCTTTAAACTCTCAAGCTCAAAGCCGCATATACCCGTTCATTTCTTTATGTTTGCTTTTTTATGAGAAAGAGTCCCAGTTTCCTGCCTCCAGTAGAGTGCTATAGCAACATAGTTCACAGCAACCTCATACTCTTGGGCTCAAGCCATCTTCTTGCTTCCGCTGCCTGAGTAGCTAGGACTACTCAGGTTTTGATACAGGGTCTGACTTTGTTGCCTCTGCAAGAGTGCAGGGGAGGGATCAGAGCTCCTGCAACCTCAAAGTCTTGGGCTGAAGTGATCCTCTTGCTTTAGCTTCCTGAATAGCTGGGACCATAGACACACCACCATGGTCTCCCACATTTTGTATTTTTGTGTGTGTATGTGAAAATAGTCTCACTATGTTGTACAGGCTGGTCTCAAACTCGTGGCCTCTAGTGATCTTCTCATTGCCTGGGCCTCCCAAAGTGCTGGGACTACAGGCGTGAGGACTACAGCCCTGCCTATTTCAAACACATTTATATCTATACCAGTCAGCCTCACCTCTGAGGGATGCTTCAATGACTTAAAGGGAACAGTCCAGTCCAAAGGCCAAAGAAAGAAAGTGTCCTGGTAAAGAGACCATTGTTTGAGTGGTTTTAGGTCTTAAGGATTGTCCGAGGTCCAGCTGGTCTAGACAATGGCTTGATAGACCCAGCCAATCTCTTCTCTGGATTGTCTGAAAAGAATTATACGGATTTGCATGTAAATGATTGTGTGATCTCAGGCAATTCATTCAACTTCCTTGAAACTTAAGAGGGTGCCTGGGTCACCTTTAAGGGGATTTCCAGCCCTAAAAGACTATAATTGTCAGCTTATCTATGGAGATGCCTGGCATGATCATGGATTATCATGGTTGTTCTAGTGTAATTATTAATAGCATCTCATCCACTCCTTAGCCCAGGCTTTCTCAACCTTGACACTATTCACGTTTTAGATCAAATAATATCAATACTTTGTTGTAAGAGGTGTCCTGTTCATTACAGGATGTTTAGCAGCATCCTTGGCCTTCTCTTTCCACCAGGTGTCACAACCAGTTGTGACCACCAGAACCATCTCCAGGCTGGGCGTGGTGATTCAGGCTCGTAATCCTAGAATTCCAGGAGTCCCAGGCAGGAGAATTGCTTGAGGCCAGGAGTTCAAGACCAACCTGAGCAATAGCAAGACTGGGTCTTTACAAAAAAATAGAAAAATAAGCCTGGGGTGGTGGTGTGTGGCAGTAGTCCCAGCTACTCAGTAGCTGAGGCAGGAATATCACTTGAGCCTAGAAGCTAGAGGTTGCAGTGAGCTGTAAGTGACATCATGGCTCTCTAGCCTAGACTCAGTCTCAAAAAAAAGTCTCCACACATTGCTAATGTCACCCGGTGGTGGGGGTTAAATCACCTAGGGTTGGGAACTGTTGCTCTAAAAATTTCTACATTAGATAACAAATGATTTGGTTACTCTATTTCTAGAGCATCTTCAGCTCTCTCTTTACACCTTACTTCTCTGTCTTTAGTTATGCTGGCCGGCTGGGACACATTCTCTTAGCAATGTATGCATCTTCCAAGATCCTCAATGTGCTAGAGGGCAAGAATTCAGTTCAACATAGAGAAGGTACTCATTGCAAGGAAGTTGAATGAATAAATAAGTCAAAAAACAAACTTTCCTGGAAAGTTGTAGCACAGGCCTTTTGTTCTTCCACTTCCTCTCCACTGTAGCCAGGTCAGAGAAGAATTAAGTGTGTGAGCTCTCTGCTCAAATAGACCAGAGTTCAGGTTCTGATTCTCCTGCTAATTTGATAGGTAACCTTGGGCAAGTTACGTTCCTTCTTTAAGCCTCAGTTTCATTATCTGTAAAGTGGGGATAAAACGGTACCACCCTTCTAGGGCATTAGGGTTCCTTGAGATGATACTCATAAGGTGTTTAGCAGAGCTACCAGCTCCTAATAGGGCTTCATGAATGTTAACTATTATTTACATTCCCTTATTACCTTTTATCCAGAATATAAGCTAGTGTCCCACTATTCAGGGAACAAACTCATTGCTATTCAGGTCAATAGGGGTGGCAGGAAAACAAATGAATAGAATCCCCAAAGAACTAAAAGTTCCATTATTCATAGGCTTCCAGACATTCAGGAATGGAAAGAACTTTAAAGGTCATCACATCCAACCCTTCATATCCCCTATTTCCCAGAGGCAGGGCAGGAAGTTATCAAGTGTTGACTGTTGAACTTCTGTGGTTACTAGCAGTATCTTATTAAAATTCAGATTCCTGGGCTCCAGCTCTCCAGGGATGCAAAAGCATTCAGTATGGAGTATGGCTAAGGATTCAGCTTTTTTTTTTTTTGAGACAGAGCCTCAAGCTGTCACCCTGGATAGAGTGCCATGGCATCACAGTTCACAGCAACCTCTAATTCCTGGGCTCAAGTGAGACTCCTGCCTCTGCCTCCCAAGTAGCTGGGACTATAGGCGCCCACCACAACACCCGGCCATTTTTTGGTTGCAGCCCCCATTGTTGATTGGCGGGCCCGGGCTGGATTCAAACCCACCAGCTCAGGTGTATGTAGCTGGCGCCTTAGCCCGTTGAGCCACAGGCGCTGAGCCAGGAATCAGCTTTTTTTTTTGAGACAGAGCCTCAAGCTGTCACCCTGGATAGAGTGCTGTGACATCACAGTTCACAGCAACCTCCAATTCCTGGGCTCAAGCGAGTCTCCTGCCTCCGCCTCCCAAGCAGCTGGGACTACAGGCGCCTGCCACAATGCCCGGCCATTTTTTGGTTGCAGCCGTCATTGTTGTTTAGCAGGCCCGGGCTGGATTCGAACCCGCCAGCTCAGGTGTACGTGGCTGGTGCCTTAGCCCGTTGAGCCACAGGTGCCGAGCCTAAACTTGGAAATATTAATAACGATCTCCCTTGGGATTGCTGGAGGCATTATATAAGATAGTTTATAACACTCGGGCTTGGACCTAGCATTTGGAAGTAAATATTAAATATCATTGAACCAATCACATGGACACCTGCCTCTCCTGAAAGGTAGCCCATGACCCCCCTAAAACAGCCTTTTTCGTCTCTGGCCTTTTCTGTCTGAGAAGGCTCCTCTTTATATTGAGCTGAAATCTGCTTTCTTCGTCCTTCTAAGTTCAAACTCTGTTCTTAGGGTCCAAGTTGAACAAGTACCTTCTTTCACAGGCCAGAACCTCAAATATTAGAAGACATAGGTCCATCTACCAGGAAGATTCTTCCCCAGTTATACAGATTACAGAGTGCCCAGGTCTTGTTTTGAAGGAGACAAAGCAAGTCCAGCTGTTAGTGACCATGGCAGTTTCTGCTGCTCTGAGTGCACAGCATCTAACCCTTTTGTCAGCAGGTTGTCAGACTCCACAGAAGCCTTAGGCGGTATAGCTGAGGCATCTGGAACAAAGCTGAGGGATGTCAGTGTACTTGACTTAGGTCCCCAATTAAGGTGGACCCTTGCTATAGCCTGGCCCTTTGCTAGTTAGCCTTGCAGATGTGTCTCCCATGAAGATGTCTTTCAATACAAGTTGGAAGAGCAGCGGCAGTGGCATGGTGATAGAGACTAATACTGAATGAAAGCCTTAGCTGTCTCATCCCTGCCACCCCCTAACCCAAGCCACCATCACCTCTTGCCCACTGGCCACACATCCTCTTCCCTGGCTTCTTTGCCTCCTTTCTAGTCATCCTTCTGTATTAATCATGCCTCTAATTTTCTGGATTCAGATGTTTTGACATCTGGGGACTTTATGGAGCCTGCCCAGAATTAACTGATTCCTAACAGCTCACCAGCTCCTTTCATATACAAATCAACCAGCCCAGAGGCTCAACCTGCTTTATCAGGCTCTCCCATGGCTCCCAGACTTGGGGCCTAATCACCCCAGAACCAGGCACTAGATAATAAGGGACAGCTCCTCTGCCCCGGAGCCTGGTGAAATGATTCAAACCAGCCACTCATGCTGACTTCTCATGCTGACTTTCTTCTTTCATCTCTCAGAAACCACAATAAAGACTCTTTCTCTTACTTTCCCCTTCCTCTCTTAAAATTCCTCCTTCCCCCTTCCTCCTGACCAACCCAAGTGGCCGCCCACAGTGTGGTGTGCCCTCTTGGGACCAGCCAGTACAACAGAGTGTATCTTTTCAGTGGTAGTTATCTGCTGATCTCTTGGCCTTGACATAGCTAAATAATAATAAAATTTATGTTTGGAATGCTTTCCACCGTGGATTCCCCATCTTGCAGGGGAATGTGCCTGGGTAACCTTCTTAAAACTCAGCTCCAGTTATCTTCCACCCTCTTGCTGCTACTTCACACCCTCCCACGGCACCCCATCGGTCTCAGCATGTCACATGCACACATCCTCACTCTGGCCTCCCAAGTGCTACATGATGCTGCCTGCCTCTGACCTCCATTCCTTGGTCCTGCCTTCCGGCCTTTGCACTGGCAGTTCTCTCTACCCTCCCCACATCTGTGTGTGACTGTCCTTGTGCCCTTGACCTCAGCCTTCTCATAAAAGGCTGACTAGTCCTCTCTCTGATGGTTCCTTATGTTTGCTTCCTTCTCAGGGTACATTTCATTTGCAAATGTAGAATGAGATACTTGTTTACTTGTATATTAACCATCTCTCCAACTACAGCATCTGCTTCATGAGGGTGGGGACCATGTCAGTTTCAGCCCTCAGTGTCCTCACCCGACATTCAGCACATAGTCAGCCCTCAAAAAATGCTCACACCTATACTCCTAGCACTCTGGGAGGCTGAGGCAGATTGCTTTAGTTCAGAAGTTCTACACCAGTCTGGGAAGGAGACCCTGTCTCTACTAAAAATAGAAAAATTAGCCAGGAGTTGTGGTGGGTGCCTATAATCCCAGTTACAAAGAGGGCTGAGGCAAGAGCATGGCTAGAGCCTAGAAGTTTGAGGTAGCAGTGAGCCATGATTGTGCCATTGAAGCCTAGCCTAGGCGACAGAGTGAGACCGTGGAAAGAAGAGAAGAAAAGAGGAGAGGAGAGGAGAGGAGAATAAAAGAAAGAGGAAGGGAGGGAAAGGGGAGGGAGAGACAAATGGAGAAAGAGAGACAGGGAGAAGGAAGGAAGGGAGGGAGGGAGGAAGGAGAGAGAGAGAGAAAGGGAGGGAGGGAGAGAAAGGGAGAAATAGAGAAGGAAAGAAAGAAAGGAAGGAGGGGAGGAAGGAAGGAACGATCAGAGAGAGAAAGAGAGAGGGTGGGCAGGAGAAAAAAAAGAAAGGAAGGGAGGAAGGAGGGAGGAATGGGACAAGGAAAGAAAGAAAGGTGTGTATTGAATATTGAAATACTGAATGACTGTGCTGGGCTCTTCGAGATGCTGTCTGGAGGTTGACTCCTTTAATCTCCATGGCAACCCTGTGAAGTAGGAATTACCCGCTCCATTTTAGTCTCCATTTAGTACTCCATTTCTGTGTACTGTGCAATATAATGTCAAGTAAGGACACTGAGACTCAGAGTAACCTTCCCAGAAGAGTCACAAAGCGCCTGAATAGGTGGTGGGGGAGTCAAACCCAACTCAGTTTGATGGCCTGAGTTTGTTCCTTTCCTATGATGGACTCCCTTGCTTCACATAGGAAGGGATGCCACCTGGAGATAATCGCAGTTCAGACTAAGCTGCCTTCAGTCTCAGAGATTCAGGAACTCAAAGGATGAAAGTCCAGAAACTCAGAAGAAAAGAGAGAAAACTTCCTTAAAATAACCTCATCAAGTTACAGGCCCTAATTTAGGCTACTGAGGTAAATTATATGATGATACAAACAAGATCTTTAAGTTGACAGCTATTTCCTCAAGTTCTTCTCTTCCTTAAATAGCAAAATTATATAAAACAAATGTTCCCTGCTATTTCAGTAAATTATATGATATATATGTGTGTGTGTATATATATGTATATGTGTGTGTGTGTGTATATATAAAACAAATGCAAGAAATTGTGAGCCAGCCTGTTTTGAAGCCTTCATATATTTAACATATGCCACTGCTATTTTCTTTCTCTTTCATATTACACTTTTCCCCCCTTGGAAAATCTTGGCTCATGTAGTTGATAAATACTTTTAGGAACTCAACTGATTCAAAATGTAGTCTGGTTTTCTGAGTACTGTGCAATTTAATGTCAAAGGTCCCTCTTTATCTCTATTTTAAAACAAACTTTAATAAACAAAGGTGCCAGAGCTTCTAGTGGTTTGCCAGAAAAGAAACATGAACAGATTCGTTCTTAAAACTGAAGGGAGGCTGGATGTGGTGGCTCATGCCTAACGTTCCAGCCACTCTGGAGGTTGAGGCAGGAGGATCTCTTGAGCTCATGAGTTTAAGGCCATAGTGAGCTATAATAATGCTACTGCACTCTGGTCTGGGCAAAAGTGAGACTCTGTCAGAAAAAATAAATAAATAAAAAAGGACCAGGTGCAGTGGTGCACCCCTGTAATCTAGTACTCTGGAAGGCCAAGGTGGGAGGATCTCTTCCTTAAGCTCAGGAGTTTGAGACCAGACTAAGCAAAAGTAAGTCTCTGTCTTTACTAAATATAGGGGAAAAAATTAACTAGGTGTTGTGATGGGGGCCTGTAGTCATAGTCCCAGCTACTCAGAAGGCTGAGGCAGCAAGATTGCTTAAACCCAGCAGCTTGAGGTTTCAGTGAGCTAGGCTGATACCATGGCACTCTAGCCTGGGGCAATAGAGTGAGATTCTGTCTCACTCCCCTCCTCACACACACACACAAAATGCAAGGAGCTAAAACATTTTCTCAAAGTCCCGTTTTACAAGTGTCAGTGTGTTCCATGCTCAAGATAGAGAAGTGATTTGGATGAGATGGGTTGGACGGAAGCTAATGTTTATTCAATGTCCAGAATTTTCCTGTTCATTATGTTCAGTTAATCCTTATGAGGGTCCTCCTAGCTTGCTGTCAATGCCATTTCAAAGACAAAAGCATCTGTAATGTGCTCATAGCAGAGTGCTACAGGATCAACAAGGGCTCAGCCAATAGTTGCTATCATTACTTATATTTGTAACAAAAGCAGTAAGATGCCCAGGGTAAAAATTTTAAACATTACAGAGGGGTAAAATAAAAAAGGAAAAAAATTCTCTTCCCTGAAAACTTCCCATTACCATCCAGGTCTCTTCCCGAGAGGAAACCAGTCTTTGGCTCCTTCTGTGTCCTTCCAGAATATCTATGTTCTCAGACATTGGTGTGCATGCAAATTTCCTGGAGACCTGGTTAAAATGCAACTGAGCTGGGTCAGGGCCTGAGACTGCACTTCTAACAGACTCCTCAGGGATTCTGCGACCTCTGGTTCAGGACCACACTTAGGTTTCTGAGTACCAAGGACCTAGGTCACAGGACCATATGATAGCATATAATAATGAGCCTTAACAATCTTTCCCTGTTGGCTCTTACAAATTAATGTGTGGGGGTGTATATGTGTTTATGGGGGTAAAATATACGTAACATAAAATTGACCACTTCGACTATATTAAGTGTACGGTTACGGGCGTTAAATACATTCACGATGTTGTGCAACCATCACCACCATCTATTTCCAGAATTTCTTCCAATTCCCCAACTGTACCTATTAAACACTAATTCCCTATCCTTTCTTTCTCTCAGCCCCTAGTAACCACTATTCTACCTTCTGTCTCTGTGAATTTGACTATTCTAGGTCCCCTACTACAAATGGAATCATATATTATCTGTCCTTTTGTGCCTGGCTTATTTCACTTAGCATAATGTCTTTAAGGTTCATCCATGTTGTAGCATGTGTCAGAATTTTCTTCCTCTTTAGGGATGGATTATATTGCAGTGTATGGCCATAGCACAATGTGCTGTTTATCTATACATCTACCAGTGGATGCTTGGCCTGTTCCCACCTTTGGCTGTCGTGATGCAGGTCAATTTTAAAAGGTTTTTCTAAACATTTTTTTGTTTGTTTTTATTTATTTATTTTTTGCAGGTTTTGGCCGGGCCTGGCTTTGAACCCGCCACCTCCGGCATATGGGGCTGGCGCCCTACTCCTTGAACCATAGGCGCCACCCTCTAAACATTTTTTAAATGGATGTACTATCATCTAATCACTGTGCTCTTGATGATTGTTTCTAGTTTTATATTATCACAGGCAAAGCCGCAAACAGCTCACTAGCCCCAGAAGAGACTCCAACAGAGTAGTTGGGAGGAAGGACTCAGAAGCCAAATAATTTTGCCACAGGCTGGCTTAGCCAGTTACTGTCTGACCTTGGGCAAGCTCACAGCCCCTTCCGTGCTTAAGTGTCCGTATTAAAATGGGGATAGTGAAAGTGAATATTAAATCAGATAAGCCAAGCCAGGTATGGTGGCTGACAGCTATAATCCTAGCACTTTGGGAAGCTAAGGCAGAAGGATCACTTGAGACCAGAAGTTTAAGATCAGCCTGGGCAACACAGTGAGACCATGTCTCTATATAAGAAAAAATTGCTGGGGGTGGTGGCATAGTCCTCAGTTACTCAGGAGGCTGAAGTGGGAGGATTGCTTAAGGTCAGCAGTTTGAGGTTACAGTGATCTATGATTGATTGTGCCACTGCACTCCAGCCTGGATGACAGACTCTTGTCTCAAAACAAAAAGAAATTAATATAAATAAAGAAATAAGACCAGCCACACAAAACACTGAACTCTGGACCTGACACATGGCAAGTTAGTAATCCATATCAGCCATTAATTGTATCACAGATCACTGCCTACTTTATTTTTCATTTCTGAAACAGGGTCTTCTGTCACCCAGGATGGAATGCAGTGGTGTGGTCATAGCTTATGGCAACCTCCAGCTCCTGGCCTCCAGTGGTCCTCCTGTCTCAGACTCCCAAATACCTGGGACTACAGGTGTCCACTACCATGCCTGTTTCACTTAAAAAAATTTTTTTTTATAGAGACAGGGTCTCACTATGTTCCCCAGGAAGGCCTTGAACTCCTGGCTTCAAGCAGTCCTCCCACCTCAGCCTCCCAAAGTACTGGCATTACAGGTGCAAGCCACCATGCCTGGCCAAATCATGGGCTACTTGTATCTATCCCTATAATGAATGGCTAGCAGAGCAATTCTGGGTAGGAACACAGAGCATTTAAGATTTTGAAAGATACTGCAAATTACCTTCCAGAAATGTTGCACTGGTTGCTATTAGTCACAGAAGGACATAGGGAGCCAGGGATGGTCCTTGAGGAGAGGTTGTGATAAAAGGAGTATTCAAGGAAGATGATCAGGCCATGTAGTCATTTCCTTCTGGGATTTTATCTTCAGAGTCAAGGATAACCCATTTACCTTGCTTTTATTCCTAAAAATAAATTGATAATGTACATTAGTGTTAATTTCCTTCCTCTTTCTAATAATTCTCCACATTTCCATCTTCTGTAAATACTTTGGAGGACTGTTTTTGCTTTTATCTCTGGGACAGTGAGCCCTACCCATTTTTAGTTCCTTCCTTGGAGCCCACTTCACACCACCCCTTACTTAGCAGGTTCCAGCTAGAAATGCCACCCTCATCGTGAGGCTTTCACTGCACTTAGTTTATTTCATTGGCAGCATTTCTCATCAAGTACATGGTATCTATATTGTGATACCTATATATCCATGTATTTTTAAATGCCGGTCCTCCTCCCAGTAGACCATGAAAACCGCAAAAAGGAGTCTGGATCTGTCTGGTCACCTCTGTAATCCAGCAGTACCTTTGGCCTGACACAAAGCAGGCACGAAAAGTATTTGTTGAATAGATGATTCCAGTAACATGGGTGGCAGCACTGAGAGTGAAGGGATTGGGTTTGTCTTTTTCTTAGATGGCAAAATATACTTAAAATTTACCATTTTAACCACTTTAAAATGTATCATTCAGTGGCATTTACATCACCTCTGCTTCGTGCAGACCATCACCTCTGTTTAGTTCCACAGCATTTTCATCACCCCCAAAAGAGACCCTGGGCCTATGATGCAGTCACTCCCCATTTCCTGGCAATCCCTCACCCTTTGCCAACCACTAATCTGCATTTTATCTTTATGAATTTGTCTGTTTTAAATATTTTGCATAAATGGAATCATACCTATGTGAACTTTCGTGACTGGCTTCTTTTGTAATCATGTTTTCAAGGTTCATCTGTGTTGTCACATGTCAGTAATTTGAGGACTTTTTTTTTTACAGTGGTGTGCTCCAGTCTGCTCATACCAGCTGATTGTTAAATGACGCAAAAATTTTGGGAGCCTGTCATTTAACCATTAATAGCGGGAAATTGGCCACCATTGGAGTGTTCACTATTCCATGGATATGTTACAATTGCATATGTTACAAATCGCCATGTTTGGGGGAGTTTATTTGAGAGCTGGTTTACAGGCATACTGTTAGCTTTAAAGCACCCTCATAATCTCCATCATCATGCTCCAAAAGCTACCTTGATACTCTGAATAAAATGGTGCTCTTGCCAAGCAAAGACTGCTTAAGAGATCCCCCAGTTCCACCTTCTAACCACATGTCTCAGCCTAAGGCAGTCTGTCCTTTTCTCCTAAGTGACACCTGCTTTCCCAATGCAAGGACGCCACAGCTCTAGACTACAGGGATGTTTATCTGACTTCTGTGGCATAGGCCTCTTGGGTGTGGAGTCTGACCTGTGGGCCCCCTGCTCTGCCAGCAAAGAGTGGAGGATCTCAGGGCTCAGTACCCAGCAGGAAGGACCGTGGCAGGGGGGCCGCGGGAGCAGCAGAATCACTTGTCAGCTTCTGATGCGCTAAAGCAGTCCCTGGATCAGCAATGTCAGTACTACTTGGGAACCTGTTAGAACTGGAAATTCTCAGACCTCTGGGGACCTGACCCAGCTGTCTGCATTCTGATAAATTCTGTGGGACATTTCGAGGTTCCACCCATTTTGAGAACCTCTGCACTCCTCTAACAGTCCAAAGAGCTGTAAGCAAGGCTAGAATTGAACTGTGCCTTTAGATTCCCGTTCTAGGACACACCATGTTTCACTGTCTAGCAAACCCACCTACATGGGCCAACTCAGCCTGGACCTTGCATTCATCCTCCAGACATGTGAATGCTTCAGACAGGCACTGAGGATGCCCAGTGATTAGAACCCAGGGCTCTAACTCCAAAGACAACCAACCAGGCTGAAGCCTCAGCTCTTTGACCTAGTATAAATGCCTTAACCTCTCTGAACATGTTTCCTGATCTAGAAAATGGGTGTGATAACTATACCTAATTCATAGGTTGATTGTCAGGATGACAGAAGATAATACAAGTGGCTTAGCATAGCTCTTGCTTATAGCAAGTGCTCAATAACTAGTTACATGGTCTGAGGGCAATGATGTACGGAGTCTAAGAAAGGGGGATTCAATGATTAATCCTTCACATTTGAATAGTGCTTTAGAATTCATTTGTAAAATAAAACAGCTATCCCTAGCAGATAGGTTGATGCTGTTTCCCACCCTGTCGCATCCCCAGCTGCAGTCTCCCCTAGAAGATCGCCCTTGGCAGAAGAGAGTCACCTTGCCTGGGAGATTATGCCCTCCCAAGAGGATATAACAGCAGCCCAGCCCCCACATCTCTGGGTGGTACCAATTCACACTCCAGCATTCCCTGTGGGATTAGGTTGAGGCTGGACTTGAGCCCAAACCTTGCTTAGCTTTCTCTCTGACTTATCCTGCTTCCCTCACTTCCCAACTGGTTTCTCCTGAGAGCACTTCCTCTGTGAATCACTTGCACAAGAATCCCAATCTCATTTTTTGCAGAAATAGAAAAACCCATCCTAAAATTTGCATGGCATCTCTAGGGACACCGAATAGCCAATCTTTTTGAAGATTGTCTTCAAAAATAAGAGCAAATATGGAGGTCTCCTGCTTCCTGATTTCCAAACATACTACAAAGTCATGGCAATCAAAACAGTGGTACTGGTCTAAGTGAAAACGTATAGACCAATGGACTAAAATAAAGAGTCCACAAATAAACCCTCAAATAAAATGATTTGATCAAATGATTTTCCATAAGGACATCAAGACCATTTAATACGAGGAAGGACAGTCTTTTCAACAAGTGAAATTACGGCTCGGCGCCTGTGGCTCAACGGGCTAGGGCACCAGGCACATACACCTGAGCTGGCGGGTTCAAATCCAGCCGGGGCCCGCCAAACAACAATGACAGCTGCAGCCAAAACATGTCCGGGGGTTGTGGCAGGCGCCTGTAGTCCCAGCTACTTGGGAGGCAGAGGCAGGAGACTCGCTTGAGCCCAGGAATTGGAGGTTGCTGTGAGCTCTACAGCACTCTATCCAGGGTGACAGCTTGAGGCTCTGCCTCCAAAAAAAAGTGAAATTAGGAACACTGGCCATCTACATGCAAAGGAATGAAGTTGGACTCTTATCTAACGGCATATGCATAAATTAACTCAAAATGATCCAAAGATCTAAATTTATGAAACTTTGAGAAGAAAACAGAGAGGAAGAAAGACCAATGTAAAAACATTATAGGTAAATATAGAACTAAAATTGATAGACAGCCTAGAATCTAATAATGACTTCACTGTATTTTTTCTGAAATATAATTTTCTCTCTCTAGTTTCTCATTTTTATTAAAGATAAATTATAGTAGGACCAATTTATTTGCAAAATATTTTTTAGTGTCATTATATTTGACCAGATATTTACATAAAGCACATCAATACTTATTAGCCATACAGGCTTTTTCTTTTCTTTTCTTTTTTGTTTTGAGACAGAGTCTCACTTTGTCATCCTGCAAGTGGGCACTACAGGTGCACACAACACCACCCAGCTATATATACATATATATATATATTTTTTTTTTGTTTGTTTGTTTGTTTGTTTGTTTTTTGTTTTTTTTAGACAGAGCCTCAAGCTGTCACCTTGGATAGAGTGCTGTGGCATCATAGCTCACAGCAACCTCCAATTCCTGGGCTCAAGCGAGTCTCTTACCTCCGCCTCCCAAGTAGCTGGGACTACAGGTGCCCGCCACAACGCCTGGCCATTGTCATTGCAGCCATCATTGTTGTTTGGTGGGCCCGGGCTGGATTTGAACCTGCCAGCTCAGGTGTATGTGGCTGGCGCCTTAGCCCATCGAGCCACAGGTGCCGAACCACCCAGCTATATTTTTAGCAATGGGGTCTCACTCTTGCTCAGGCTGTTTTTGAACTCCTGAGCTCAAGCAAATCATCCACCTGGGCCTCCCAGAGTACTAGAATTACAGGCATGAGCCACCGCACCCTACCTTATATAGGCTTGTTCTTTTCTTTTTTTTTTTTTCAATTGGCTTTGCTGACATTTTTTCATAAGGAATTTCCAGTTAAACTTAAAAGCCTACCAAGCCAAGCCAAGCTTTTAACTGCATTTATATGAATTGGGTAAATTTCTCTTGAGGTCCCAAAGTAACTTGGGGTTCCCAGACCTATCAGAAAATGATATTCTTTGTTTACTACTGATCTGCAAATGTCATAGATGAAATAGCAGGCCAGTTTTTAGTCTCTTCTTCTTTTTCTTCTTCTTCTTCTTTTTTTTTTTTTTTGTGGCTATAGGGCCTTGCTTTGTCACCCATGCTAGAGTGCGGTGGGGCATCATCATAGTTCACTGCACCCTCACATTCCTGAATACAAGCAATCTTCTTGCCTCAGCCTCCTAAGGAGCTGGGACTATAGGTGTGAGCCACCACAATTGTCAATAGAAAAATTGGCTAATTTTTCTATTTTTTGTAGAGATAGAGTCTGGCTCTTGCTCAGCCTGGTCTCTAACTCTTGACCATAAGTGATCTTCTTGCCCTGGCATGGGCCGCCATGCCTAGCCCAGACCAGTTTTTTCAAAGGGCTTTTTATTCTCTTTAACACATCAACCTAATTCCTCCAAGTAGTTAACCAGTCCAAGCCTTGGTAAACTAAGTAGTGTTTCTTTCTTTTTTTTTTTTTTTTTTCTTCTCTTTTTTTTGTAGAGACAGAGTCTCACTTTATCGCCCTCAGTAGAGTGCCGTGGTGTCACACAGCTCACAGCAACCTCCTGGGCTTAGGTGATTCTCTTGCCTCAGCCTCCCGAGTAGCTGGGACTACAGGCGCCCACCACAATGCCCAGCTATTTTTCTGTTTTGCAGTTTGGCTGAGTCTGGGTTTGAACCCGCCACCTTTGGTATATGGGGTCAGTTCCCTACTCTATGAGCCACAAGCGCCGCCCTAAGTAGTGTTTCTAATTCTGTCCTGTTATAAAGAAAACAGATTTTTATTGATTAGGCAAGTAACTATATTGTCATTTAAAAAAGAAGAACATTTATGAATAGTTTTTTTTTTTTTTTTTGGTAGAGACAGAGTCTCACTTTATCGCCCTTGGTAGAGTGCTGTGGTGTCACACAGCTCACAGCAACCTCCAACTCCTGGGCTTAGGCGATTCTCTTGCCTCAGCCTCCCGAATAGCTGGGACTACAGGTGCCCGCCATACCACTCGGCTATTTTTTTGTTGCAGTTCGGCCGGGGCCGGGTTTGAACCCGCCACCCTCAGTATATGGGGCTGGCGCCTTACTGACTGAGCCACAGGCACCGCCCTATAAATAGTTTTTAAAATTTGGAGAAATCAAGTAAAGAGGAAAATGTTACAGATTGGTTACAAAAAGTACTTTACCAATTTGTTTTAAATAGCTCAATGAAGGTAAAAATTTTCTTGACTTCTAGAAAACAAAGCCCCCAAAGAAAAAACAATGTCTATAAACAAGAAGTGAAAAAATGGCTGGGTGGGGTGGTTCATGCCTGTAATCCTAGCACTCTGGGAGGCCACGGCAAGAGGATTGCTTGAGTTTAGGAGTTTGGGACCAGCCTGAGCAAGAGCCAGACCCTAAAAATAGAAAAAAAAAAAAAATTAGCCAGGCATTGTGGCTCACACTTATAGTTTCAACTACTCAGAAGGCTGAGTCAGGAGGATCACATGAACCCAGGGCAATAAAGTGAGACTGTCTTTTTTTTTGTTTTTTTTTTTTTTTTTGAGACAGAGTCTACTTTGTCACCCCAGAAGAGTGCAGTTGCATCACAGCTCACAGCAACCTCCAACTCCTGGGCTTAAGCCATTCTCTTCCCTCAGCCTCCCAAGTAGCTGGGGCTACAGGTGCCCACCACAACTCCCAGCTATTTTTTTGTTGTAGTTGTCATTGTTGTTAGGCAGGTCCAGGCCAGGTTTGAACCTGCCAGCCTCTGTATGTGTGGCTGGTGCCTAAACCATTGAGCAATGGCGCCTGCTGGAGCTGTGAGACTATTTTAAAAAACGAAAAACAAAAACTACTTGTCATAAAACAGTATCACTATTACCATATTTTGCCATAATGCATACTTTTTTTGCCCAAATTTTTGAGGGAAAAAATAAAGATGCACATTACTCATGGGTAATGCTAATTTCCATACCTATATAAATGTTTTATTTATGCTTATGCCCTAAAAGAGTATCTCTAGAAAGCAATAACAGTATCTGTATGAAAAATAATACCCTGGAATATGGTGATCTGTTTCGTTGAATTTACGATCAACTTACAAAGAAAGCAATTTCAGTCAAGAAGAATGTTAAAAGCTCTCTCACATCTGGGCAAGTAACAGGGCTTCTCCCAATTGCCTGGACACCTGAAAGATTTTGTTTGCGGTTTTTTCTCTCTCTCTCTCTCTCTCTCTCCCCCTCTCTCTCACGCGGGGTGGGGGTGGGGCAGTGGTATTGTGGGTGAGCTTCGGGCTGAGGTGGGGGTGGGGGTGTGTCCGCTTGGGAGGGCCAGCCCGGGGAGTAGGCACCAGGGCTAAAACCCCGATTTTCCATGCTGACAGATATCTGCAGACAGTCTCTTGCTCTTGTAGTAACATCTTGATTTCATCCTCGCTCCCCTTTCTTCTTTCCCTTGCCCCTTCTTTTCCCTCCTTTGGTATGTGTTGAGAGCAGGAAGTTGGAGCAGGCAGGCCAAGCCAACTCACTTCCTTTACTGAGTTATTCCTAGGTGGCTCGCAGAGTACGTAAACAGGCTTTTTGGCTCCGCCTAATCCCAACCCCTTCTCCGGAGGCTTCCGGTCCCCTGTTCCCCCACAGGAGCTAGCAATCTAGCTGATTGGAAAATCCTGAGAAATTGTTTTCTAATACACTGCTAGCTTTAAGCTAACAGTTATTCAACATGCTAAAGAGCATGGCAACAGACAGTTTGGACCACAAATGTGGGTGCTCATTATACATGGCAAAATACGGTAATTTTAACTATAAATGTTAAATGAAACAGGAATTCTCAGTAACCCTGATTTTCAGTGAAAAACCTAGCAGATAGGCAATTTTAATTTGTATTAGATATAGAGTACAGGACCAAAGATAATGTCTGGAATATCTAAATTTTTTTGTAACATGGCCAAGAGGCACAAGTGGGCCAGGAAAGAGGCCTGTATTTTTTCTAGGCCTCACCATAGGCTAAAGGCTTAAATTTGAAGTCATGAGCTTATTGACAAGTTAAACAAATATTTAAAAATGTGAAAGAAGCAACAGTTATATGACATTAGACCATCCAACAAAAACAGCCTAAACCAGTAGCATCAGGTAAATATGTTTAAATTAAAATTTGAAGCATTTTTATTTTATTTTACCAACAATTTTTTTTTGAGACAGTGTTTTACTCTGTTACTCAGGTTAGAGTGCTGTAGTTTCATCATAGCTCACAGCAACCTCAAACTCTTGGGCTCAACCAATTCTCTTGCTTCAGCTTCCTAAGTAGCTAGGACTACAGGTAAGTGCCACCATGCCTAGCTAATTTTTCTATTTTTAGTAGAGATAGGGTCTTTTATTTTCTGTTTTGTTTTTTTTTTTTTTGAGAACAGAGTCTTACTTTGGCGCCCTGGGTAAAGTGCCATGCTATCATAGTTAAGGGCATCCTCAAACTCCTAGGCTCAGGTGATTCTCTTGCCTCAGCCTCCTGAGTAGCTGGGACTACAGGCTCCCACTACGCCACCCAGCTATTTCTTGGAGATGAGGTTTTACTCTTGCTCAGACTGGTCTTGAACTCCTGAGCTCAAGCAATCAACCTGCCTTGGCCTCCCAGAGTGCTAGGATTATAGGTGTGAAGCACTGTACCTGGCCTATTTTACCAGCAACTTTAAAACTGTATTTATTAAAGATTACTAGATCCGTGTGCACTTGGAAAGTATTGGGGCTTATTTATTATTTTTTAATGAGCATTCACTTACAAGTTAATTTGGTACCATAGGCAATAGACAAATACATATGTGCGTATAAAGACAAAAACAAACATAAAAAGATTTTATAGTTTTGATTTTGAAACTTAAGTTATGAGACTGGCCAAAAAAAGATGGCTGCATTTTAAAACATGTCCTTGAAAACAAAACAAGGAATTTACTTGTTTTACTTACGGCCTAATCCCTCACTGAGTTTCAGAGAAAACAAGTTTCCATTGACATATTTTAGGCCAGATTTTGCTCTTTAATTTTGTCAAGAGAATTTTAAGGCTAGCCACAATGCATCTATATGCCTTTTCTTTAACCCAATTCCTCAATTAATACAAATAAGGCAGTTGTTTAGAATAAGAGATCTTTAAAAATTTATCTTTTTTAATTTAAATAATCCATCTTTTGGCCATTAATTTTTTTTAATTTTTTTTTTTTTTGATACTGCGTTTCACCTTGGCACCTTTGTTAGAGTGCTGTGGCATCATAGCTCACAGCAACCTCAAACACTTGGGCTTAACTGATTCTCTTGGCTCAGCCTCCCAAGTAGCTGGGACTACAGGGACCCACCAGTATGCCTGGCTATTTTTAGAGACAGGGTAGCACTCTTGCTCAGGCTCGTCTCGAACCGTGAGCTCAGGCAATCCATCCACTCCATGGCCATTAATTTTCAATGGTGTACTTAGTCAGAAGTGACTTAATCTTAGTTTTTTCTTCAGGGAAGAAAAAATCCCAAAGATCCCTTCATTATCGCAGAAATAGACTAAGATAGAGATGACAAAAGCCCCTTATGGATGAGACTTTTTATGACAAACACTCCAGAGAGCTTGCCAGATTCAGAACAAGTTGATTCCCAGCCAATTTTATGTTGGCCCAGAATGCAAACTTGATGAATTTGCATCCCCTGACAGTGGAAACCAAGAGTAAAGGGCTCACACATGATCACAAGGCAAGCTCCTGAGGACGTAAAACAAGAGGAGGGAGAATTTTATCCAGTGTTCCTCTTCATGACAGAACAGCAGAGAAAGAGTGTTGGGGGACAGCATTCTCTCTTGGAGGAAAAAAGAATCAAAAAATATGAATTTATATCACAAAGTACCAAAAGTTACTGCATTAAGACCAGTCATATATATTGGCTTGGCACATGTGGCTCAACGGGCTAAGGCACCAGCCACGTACACCTGAGCTGGCAGGTTTGAATCCAGCCCCGGCCCGCCAAACAACGACAGCTGCAACCAAAAAATGCCCGGGCGTTGTGGCAGGTGCCTGTAGTCCCAGCTACTTGGGAGGCAGAGGCAGGAAACTTGCTTGAGCCCAGGAATTGGAGGTTGCTGTGGGCTGTGATGCCACGGCACTCTACCCAGGGTGACACCTTGAGGCTCTGTCTCAAAATAAATAAATAAATAAATAAAGACCAGTCATATAAATCCTTTTTCTCCCATCCATCAAAATAGACTAACAGTTTTCACTCTCTGCTCCACCAGCTCTTACAGAGGCAGAGGCCAGGTAAGAAAAAAAATTGTAACCCTTTTTCTCAGCTTATCATTTACTTGGGATTTTTTTAATCTACTGGCAAGTTTTCAGGAGAACAGAGCAACTTTAAACTCTAGAGAACAAAACCCTTTTTCCCATAAAGATTTACTGGAAAAAAAAAAATCACCGAAATGAGGCAGATTCGATTAACTGGGGAAAAAGACCTTTAAATCAAATTTTAACATGTATAAGAGGTCTGATAATTAAGTTTGGGAACTTGCTAATGTGTGGTTACATTGGCAGCACTGTACAAACAACTCACTCAGTAAGGTTTCATAACCTTGGTATATCAATGTTTCACAGTTGTGTTTGTGTCAACATGTAGCAATGTTTTGCTGTGTGCCATTTATTATTTTGTGTGTTTCTGTGTGCCATCAGGAGAATGTCAGAGCTTGAATTAGAGCAATGAACGAACACTAAATTTCTTGTTAAACTTGGCAAGAGTGGAAGTGAAATAAGGACATGTTGATCCAGGTTTATCGGAATGATGCCAAGAAGAAAACAACAGTGTACAAGGGGATTAAACATTTTTCTGAGGAAAGAGAAAGTGTCACCAATAAAGAGAGATCAGAGTGGCCAGCAATGAGCAAAACTGATGAAAACATTGCAAAAATTGTGTGTCAAAATCATTTGCTGGCTCAGCGCCTGTGGCTCAAGTGGCTAAGGCGCCAGCCATATACACCTGAGCTGGCGGGTTGGAATCCAGCCCAGGCCCACCAAACAACAATGACAACTACAACCAAAAAAAAAAAAAAAAATAGCCAGGCATCGTGGCGGGCACCTGTAGTCCCAGCTACTTGGGTACCAGAGACAGGAGAATTGCTTGAGCCCAGGAGTTGGAGTTGCTGTGAGCTGTGATTTTATGGCACTCTACCCAGGGGAACAGCTTGAGACTCTGTCTCAAAAAAAAAACCAAAAAACAAAAAACATCATTTGCTGACTGTGAGAACATAGCAGGCCAAGCCAGGTAAACATCAATAGAGAAACAGGAAAATCTTAGCAGAAAATCTTGGCCAAGAACTCACGGCTCTTTCATCATGACAGTGCACCAGCTCCCATAGCACTGTCTGTGAGAAAGTTTTTAGCCAGTAAACAAATAACTATTGGAACACCCTCTCTACTAACCTGATCTGGTCCCCAGGCAATGCCTGAAGACAGAATTTTTCTGGTTCTTCCCTGTGCCTCAAAGTGCTTGGCACTAAATTGGCAACCAGGGAATCAACAAGGAGAATGTTTTTTCCCTAAGATAAAGGAAATACTAAAAGGAAGACATTTTGATGACATTCAAGATGTCAAGGGTAATATAATGATAGCTCTGATTGCCAAAGGGTCTTTGAAAGATAGACTAAGCACTGGCATCAATGCGTAGCTTCCCAAGGGAAGTACTTGAAAGGCAATGATGTATGTAGCGCTTTTGCTAGGATGAGTTCATGAATTAATTGTCAAGTAGGTGGGAGCCTTTAAAATGACAACCTATTACAAGGTTGGGAGGGAGAAGAGAAAGAGGCTAACAAAGTGGGGTTCACACTTAATAGTCCTGAAGGGAGAATAGGTTAGTAAATATTTCCTTTTATTTATTTATTTTTTGAGACAGAATTTCACTTTGTCACCCTGGGTAGAGTGCCAGGGCATCATAGCTCACAGCAACCTCAAACTCTTGGGCTCAAGTGATCCTCTTGCCTCAGTTTTTTATTTTTAGTAGACATGGAGGTCTTGCTCTTGCTCAGGCTGGTCTCGAACTCCTGAGCTTAACCAATCTCAATCAATGAAGGTTTATTCAGCCAAAACTGAGGACACACCTGAACTGCAGACAAGCTGTGGCTATTGTTTTGAAGCATTCAGAGAGAAGGAAAAAGGAGGCAGGGGGCTGCTAAGACTAAGCAGTTACCTTCTTGTGAGGCTCAGGAAATCTACATTTTAAACAAAAGTAAAGGGAATGTTAGAAGGGAAAAAGGGAATACAGGAAGCATTAATTAGGTAGATGTCCCTGGGTAAGTAGAAGAATGTTGTATTGTAGGTGTCCCCAGATGTGTTACCTATAAACATAGACTTGTTATTCATTATAGTGTGGAATGGACAGGCTTTAGTTTTCGGTTGTAAACATTGAAAGGGGTAAGTGGCAGTGCCCAGAGAGGAGACCAGAACAGAGATATTCAGGCCAGGCTTATTGAAAAGAACAGGGACCCACCTGGGAAGTGCAAAGTTGGCATCTGTGTCTAGGGGCAGTTGGAGACCCCTTTTATATGGGGCCATAGGGGGTAGGCAAATGCCATAGCTTGTCTGGAGGGCTTTGGTGATGAACTTGGCTAATGAGGTCTTTTGTGTCTTTGTCTTAGGAAGAGAGGAGGAAGAGGGGAAAGGATTTATGTGGGGCGGAGTTAGACTCCTCAACATAATTAAATTTGTATGTCCTTATTTATGGGAAGTCAGCCAGGAATTTCCTTAATGAATGATTCTTCACAGATACCTGAGGACTTCTTTACCTTTTCTTTTGCATTAGGAGGTGGGAGATTGGCCCTAAGATTTTGATTTTCTTTTTACAACATTATGCTAAGAGAACAGACAGACACAAATGGACAAATACTATATGATTTTGCTTCTGTGAGATCCCTAGAGCAGTCAGATTCATAAAGACAGAAAGTAGAATGGTGGTTGCCAGGGGCTGGGGGAGGGACTTGAGAGTTAGTTTTAATGGATACGGAGTTTCAGTTGGGAAAGATAAAACCGTTCTGGAGATGGATGGTGGTGACGGCTGCATGACAGCATGAATGTGCTTAATGACACTAAACTGTGCACTTAAAAATGGTTAAAATGGCAAATCTTACATTATACATATTTACCACAATAAAAAAAATAGGAATCCCTATTTCAGGCTCTGCCTCTAGGGAGCCCAACCTGAGACACAATTATTACACCCAATATGTAGATGAGGTAAACTGAGCTTCAGGGTGACTATATGTTCATCTCTTCCAATGGGGATGAAAATAGTTCCCGCCTTTTAGGACTATTGTGAAAATTAAATCAAATAATGATGCATGTAAAGCCCCTGATCAAGGAAGAGTATTACTTATTATTTGAAAAGACATTGAGGAAGGAGACGTGGTGGTTTTAACAGAATTAGAGTTGAATGTTGACAATTTCGTATGGTTCAAATCTAATAGTAGTGTTTAATCCTTAAGCTAGACAGTAGGAACAAAAATATTTCTCTCATTATTATCTGTATAATTTTATAGCCTTGGAATATTTCAAAATAAAACATTTTTATGAAAAAAAAAAAAGACTCAATGGGAAGGGTTTGGAGAGGTAGTATCTTGGTGGCCAGGAACGTAAGGTTTTGAGCCAGATGGAGCTGGGCTGAACCCTCCTCCTTGCCTGTTGGGCTATGTGACCATGGGCTAGTTGTTTGACTTCTAGGACCTCCATTTTCTTGTCTGTAAAATGGTACTAATAATGTCGGGTTTCAAGGCATCTGTCTGTCTCCTAAAATGTCAGGGTTTCAGGCAGCTCCTTGTGTTCTCGGTCCTTAGGGTCCTCTTGGTCAAAGAATGACCAGACACCCCAAAGTAAGGCAAACATGGAACAAAGTTTATTGAAGAAGAGAAAGATAGTTTTACAGAATAAGAAGGTTTACAGAGCAAGACACGTTAGCCATAGAAGGTGAATGGGGCACTGGCAAAGTGGCTCATACCTGTAAGTAATCCCAGCTCTCTGGGAGACCAAGGCAGGTGGATCACTTGAGCTCAGGAGTTGAGACCAGCCTGAGCAAGAGTGAGACCCTGTCTGTACTAAAAATAGCTGCACATTGAGGTGGACACCTATAGTCCCATCTACTTGGGAGGCTGAGGCAGGAGGATCAATTGAAACCAAGAGTTTGAGGTTGCTGTGAGCTATGATACCACAGCTCTCTAGCCAGGGCAACAAAGTGAGACTCTGTCTCAAAAAAAAAAAAGGAAAGTGAATGGGGCCTCCATTTTCAGGACAGAAGGGCAAAGAGGCATAGGTTACGGCCAGTGGTTCTGTTTTATACCACCGGGGTTGGTCCTACTTTGTGGTTTAGAGGTTACCTTGGAACCAGAGTCTTACCGAACATCATAACCTCCCATGAGCCTCTCTCAAAAGTACATTGGGGGGAAGTGTGGACTTACATGTAGACTTAAGCCAATGACATGATAATTAGCTTTAAGGCTGTTCTAGGTCCCCTTCAAGACTCTAATTGTACCTATGAGGCTTGGCTGTGGGTTTTTATATCCTTTTTGAAGCTGGCACACTAAGTACTGACTAGTAGATGGTGGGACATTCCTTCCTCCCCAAATGAGAGCAGCCATCACTCTAGACAGGATTCAGGTGAGATGGGGGCGTGGGCTAACTCTAAACCGCACCCCCACACACACACCCCCACTCTTTTCCCCAGGAGAGACAGATTTCTAGCTACCCACGTAACTATAATACCAGCTTCACTGAGCTGTTGTGCAGATCGGTCGCGTATTGGAAAATATCAGCTAGAACTTTCTCAGAGCACAGAATCAATGTTATTGAGGGTGATGGTGGTAAAATGTAGGCAGTAGGCCTCACACCCTACCAGTCTGCCTGCAAACCCTGATGCTGGACCCCATATTTCCTGGCAAGATGAGCTGGACAGCTCAGCCTCTCCAAGCTCAGTCTTGCCAAGGAGTCGAATTTCAGGTGTTTGCTCTGATTTCATCTGTCTTTTCTCTTCTGGAACTTCACAGCAGGGCATGTCCTCTGTGCTTCTGAAATCCACAGATTTACCAGAGCACCAGTTACTATTTGGTGAAATACATGGGATAAAGCAATGGTTAATAATAATAGCAGTATTTTGTACTTAGACATTCCTCTTTCTTTTTTAAAAAACCTTTTTAAAATGTTGACCAAATTTACCTTCTAGTTGTTCATACAACCCCTCTGCTATTCATGTCCATGAGACCCCAGACTTTTTTTAAAGTGCTGGTGGAAATGACTTACACATTCAGTATGGCCCTACACTTCTTCACAGCTAGATCATATCTGTCTTGTCAGTGCTATAACCCGAGAACCCACCACAGGGCTGGGAAACAGCAAGCATTGTGTGTTTGGGAGTAAGAAATTCGCAAGGAGACAGGTAATTTAGTCTTTGAGTCTCAGATGAAGAAATTGCTGGATAGAGAAAATAAAGCTTCTCCCAGAGTACCAAGAAACAGTATATTTAGAAGGACCACAATGAATGAGAATGGGGTCCATGGGGCCTCAAACTCAAATGCCTACAGGGCCAGACAAATGGGGCAAAGTGTCAAGTGGGAGGAACACAGAGCAAGTGTAAAGATAAGTGGCAAAAGACACTGGCTGGAGATAATTTGGACAAGAGAGGATGGTCAACTGTAGAGTGGGATATCCTGCCTAGCCACAACTCCCATGCAGGAATATGGACCCCAGATGGCCAGATACTCTACTCTTTCAAGAGGCACTAGGATTCTGGCTTTTTATATGAATTCTTTCAATTTAAAAGCTTTGGCATCCACTTTAAATTTTTTAAAAACTATATTGCATGGGCAACTTTTTGTGGGCATAATGTGACCTTTGGATGACCAAATTGTTAATGAGTCTAAATTCTGAAACAGTATACTTTCAAACAGTATTTAGGTCTAAAACAGAAATATCCTCATTCACATAGTCATGTAAAGAGGACTCCCTGGTACCGTGTAGTGACTGAGCTGCCCAGCAATACACGGCACTCTTGTTATACGGCTCTTTAAGATGTCACACTGCCCCCTGACCCCAGTCCAACTAAACAGAAATGCCAGCCCCCATCCATCAACTCTCCAAATTATGAAAAAAAGTCTTTTACCTGTCTTGTGTGCTAGGGTTATGCAGTAACGCCACTGAGGGGAAGTTCTATCCATCTTGACCAGATTTGCTCTGTTCTTTAGGGTGGTGAAATTCCGTCGCACAGGCGAGAGTGCAAGGTCAGAGGACGACACGGCTTCGGGAGAGCATGAGGTCCAGATTGAAGGGGTCCGCGTGGGCCTAGAGGCCGTTGAACTGGACGATGGGGCAGCTGTGCCCAAGGAGTTTGCTAATCCCACCGACGGTGAGGGGGCCCTGCAATTGGGGCATCAGCCTAGGACATAGTCAGGGGCTCTGAGGCTCCAGGGTTACCTCCCCATTGAGTGATCTCAGTGGGTTCTTGTGAAAGGGCAGTCAGAAAGGCCCAGAGGACCCAAGGGTGACACTGGAAGTGTGGGCTGTACTTACATGGCTGACTTCAACAGGCAAGGTTACATCACAATTCCTGCCAATGAGCATCACAGCATAACACTTGGCTGAGGATGGCAGCAGTCATGATTTGATGACAAAGGTGATGATGGTGGTGATGATGGTGGTGGCGGTCATAATGTTGGTTATGACGATAATATTGATGGTGATGGTGAAAATGACAGTGGTATGGTTGCAGCTGACATTGGCCAAGATTTTACTCTGTGCCAGGCACTGTTGTAAGCGCTTTACATATTTTGCCCATTAATTCTTACAACATCTGCAGTTGGGTCTATTACCATCATCTTCCCCATTTTGCAGATGAGGAAACTTAATTAAGGTACTTAACCCTTCTGTGCTTTAGTTTCCTCATCTACAAAATGGAGATGATGATGGTAATAGATCCAACTGCAGATTTTGGGGTTCTGGGGTTAGAAATTAGCCAACCTGGATTTATACCCAGCCAATCTGACCTCAGAGCCCACGTGCTTATCCTGAGACCTTGTGCTGCCTCTGAGTAAAGCTGATCAAATCAGAGGCTTAGGGTGATGCTGTGGGACCTGGTCTCCAACTTTTCTCATCACCTGATGATGATGGAGAAAAACATACCATGCAGGCTTGGCGCCCACAGCACAGTGGTTAGGGTACCAGCCACAAACCCAAGGCGGGCGGGTTTGAACCCAACCTGGCCCTGCTACACAACAATGACAACTGCAACAAAAAAATAACCAAGCGCTGTGGCGGGCACTGTAGTCCCAACTACTTAGGAGGCTGAGGCAAGAGAATCTCTTTTTTTTTTTTTTTTGAGACAGAACCTCAAGCTGTCACCCTGGATAGAGTGCTGCAGCATCACAGCTCACAGCAACCTCCAATTCCTGGGCTCAAGCGAGTCTCTTGCCTCCGCCTCCCAAGTAGCTGGGACTACAGGCGTCCGCCACACCGCCCGGCCATTTTTTTTTTTTTTGGTTGTAGCCGTCATTGTTGTTTGGCGGGCCTGGGCTGGATTCGAACCCGCCAGCTCAGGTGTACGTGGCTGGCGCCTTAGCCCGTTGAGCCACAGGTACCGAGCCAAGAGAATCTCTTAAGCCCAAGAGTTTGAGGTTGCTGTGAGCTGTGACACCATGGCACTCTACCGAGGGTGATATATTGACTCTATCTCAAAAAAATAAATAAATAAAATAAATAAACATACCATGCAATCCTGAAAGACCCCAGACTCTCAATATGAAAGAGGACTAATGACTTGTACCCAAGACCCCTTTGTTGGCAGATCTAGGGAGGCAATGACTGGGCAGCAAGGGGAGATGGTGGTTGGAGAGAGGCTTTACTCTCAGGCTGTTCTGGTCTCAACTCCTAACTCTACAAAGTGCCAGGTGTATAACATGAGATGAGCCCACGTCCGCCTCTGAAAAATGAGCTAATACGAGGCCTGAATTTACAGAGTTCTGATGGAGATTAAATGAAATAATGCACATCTAGCTCTTAGCACAGTGCCAGGCACATAGTGAGTACTTAATAACTGCACCATAATATTTTTATTACTGTTGTCATTTCTGATAAATTTTTAACCTGCTTTTTCTAAGAAAGTCTTACTCTGTTGCCCCAGGCTAGAGTTCCATGGAGTCAGCCTAGCTCACAGTAACCTCAAACTCCTGGGTTTAAGCCATCCTCTTGCCTCAGCCTCCTGAGTAGTAGGCCTGCCACCATGCCTGGCTAATTTTTCTATTTTTAGTGGAGATGGGGTCTCACTCTTGCTCTGGCTGGTCTCGAACTCCTGAACTCAAGGGATCCACCTTCCTCAACTTCCCAGAATGCTAGGCACAGGCGTGAGCCACCATGCCCAGCTTTGATGATATTTTTTGCTGGGAGAAACCAGAACCTGCTAGTATGATAAACACCAGCTCACACTTCTGGAGAAAATTATGATTGACATAGGAGGCCCATGGTTGAAATTCCAGAAAGATGACAACTCTTAGCAGAGGCTGTTGAGATCCTCAGAGGGCATCCCAGCATCCCCCCTTAGTATTTTTCTTTCTTTCTTTCTTTTTTTTTTAGATACAGTCTCACTTTATTGCCCTCGGTAGAGTGCTGTGGCGTCAGAGCTCACAGCAACCTCCAACTCCTGGGCTTAGGCGATTCTCTTGCCTCAGCCTCACGAGCAGCTGGGACTACAGGTATCTGCCACAATGCCTGGCTATTTTATTTTTGTTGCAGTGTGGCCGGGGCTGGGTTCGAACTCACCACCCTCAGTATATGGCACCCTACTCACTGAGCCACAGGCACCGCTCCAGTATTTTTCTTTCTTTCCTTCCTTCCCCACCCCCTTTTTTTTTTAGAGACAGAGCCTCAAGCTGTCGCCCTGGGTAGAGTGCAGAGGCATCACAGCTCAGGGCAACCTTCAGCTCCTGGACTTAAGCGATTCTCTTGTCTCTGCCTCCCAAGTAGCTGGGACTACAGGCGCCCGCCACAACGCCCGGCTATTTTTTTGGTTGCAGCCATTATTGTTGTTTGGCAGTCCGGGCTGGATTCAAACCTGCCAGCTCAGGTGTGTGTGTCTGGCACCTTAGCCACTTGAACCACAGGCACCGAGCCAATTTTTTTTTTTTGGAGACAGAGTCTCACTTTATCGCCTTCGGTAGAGTGCCATGGCATCACACAGCTCACAGCAACCTCTGACTCCTGGGCTTAGGCGATTCTCTTGCCTCAGCCTCCCGAGTAGCTGGGACTATAGGCGCCCGCCACAACACCTGGCTATTTTTCTGTTTTGCAGTACGGCCGAGGCTGGGTTTGAACCTGCCACCTTCGGTATATGGGGCCGGTGCCCTACTTGATGATCCACAGGCCCTGCCCTGAGCTGGTATTTTTATTTCTTAATTAACTTTTAAATTTTGGAATCATTTTAGATTTACAGAAAAATTGCAGAGGTAAAACAGAGAATTCTTGTATGGGCTTCACCCAGCCTCCCCTAATGTTAACATCTCACCTAACCATGATACATTTGTCAAAACTAAGAAATGAACACTGGTACACTATTAGCTAAACTCCAGACTTCATTCAGATTTCATCAACTGTTGTGTCATTTGTGTTGTTCTGGGATATAATCGAGCATACCTCTTTGAGTTTAGTGTTTTAGTATTTTTCAAAACACTTATTAGCTTAAAAATTAAATCTGCAGTTTTTCTGAGCATAAATATTACATCTTTGGACATTATAGAAATGTCTGAAGTAGGAAGAAAAGTGTTGTTCCGTGAGATGGCCTTGATGATGGTTTGGAAGACATCTACTCAGTTACTCCCCCTTCCATGGTGCATCTATGTATATCTAATTTTATCACAAAGACAGCTCTTCAGTACATACCTCTCCGCATCTTGCCTTTTTTAGGTAAAAATCTATCTGAGTGCAGATGGAATTATGCTTTTTTTTTCTTTGAGACAGAGTCTCATTATGTCACCCTTGGTAGAGTGCCATGGTGTCACAACTCACAGCAACCTCAAACTCTTGGGCTTAAGAGATTCTCTTGCCTCAGCCTCCCAAGTAGCTGGGACGACAGGTGCCCGCCACAACGCCCGGCTATTTTTTGGTTGCAGTTGTCTTTGCTGTTTAGCTGGCCCAGGCTGGGTTCGAATCTGCCAGCCTGGGTGTATGTGGCTGGCACCCTACCCACTGAGCTACAGGCACCGCCCTTGGAATTATGCTTTTAAAAAGCATTTATCGCTGGGAGTGATGGCTCACACCTGTAATCCTAGCACCTGGGAGGCTGAGGTGGGAGAATCCTTTGAGCTCAGGAGTTTGAAACTACTCTGAACAAGTGTGAGACCTCATCTCTACTGAAAAAAATAGAAAAATTAGCTGGGGATTGTAGCAGTCACCTGTAGTCCTAGCTACTCAGGAGGCGAGGCAAGAGGATTGCTTGAACCCAAGAGTTTGAGGTTGCTGTGAGCTATGATGCCACAGCACTCTAGCCTGGAGCAACAGAGTCAAACTGTGTCTCAAAAAATAAAATAAAATAAAATAAAATAAAATAAAATAAAATAAAATAAAATAATACTTCCTATCTATGGAAGTAATACATCGTAAAAAGAAGAAATTGCAATCTCATGTGATTTCCCCTTTACTTCCTCCAGAGACCACAAAAACAAAAGTACAATTGACAGCCTTATATACATTCTATGGCTATACATGTATACATATCTACACACACTACAAAACATGTCCTTTTAAATGAATTATTTATTTTTCCTGAAATGAGAAGGGAGCAGACATTTCTAAGAACAGAAGCATGCTAAATATTTTGTTGTCCGTCTTTTGTTTAAAAAAAATTCTTTAACAACATAGTGCATGCATCTGTCTCTATCTGGACATTCTTTTAAACAGTTGGGTCTTATTTCTTAGAGTGATGTTTAATAAATGGTTATATTCTTTAATTTCTTTAACCAACCTCTGATTGATAGATATTTGGAGTTTTCCAGTTGTAAACAATGTCACAGTAGCAAGGTATCTTCACACTGGAGCATTTTTCTAGGATAAGTTCTGGCAGCAGCATGTGCTGCTTTTAAGTAGCTTGCCTGGGGACCACCCCAGACACCCTCATGTTAGGACAGCTGAAGGTGCACTGATTCCCTCCTCCCCTCCCCTTTCTCTTTCTCAGATACTTTCATGGTGGAAGATGCGGTGGAAGCCATCGGGTTTGGAAAATTTCAGTGGAAGCTGTCTGTTCTCACTGGCTTGGCTTGGGCAAGTATTTTGGGGGCTGGCAGTGGCCTTACATGTAGTCTCAAGAAAATCCCTATGCTGCTTAACTGGGTTTCCGTGGTCTACAAGGAGGACATGGTTTCTTCTACACAGAGCCTTTGTTTGAAATCTAACCAAGGAAGTGTATGTGGAGGGGTCACGGAGGTGTGTGCTTAGAGGGACGTGGAGTATACTTGGCGATTGCCCTCAAACAGGAGTTAGAGCTTCCAGGTAATTAAGTGGTTCTCAACCCTTTGGGCTCCAGGTTACCATGAGATTACCAGCTGTGGAGCTCTCCCTGGAAAAACACACACAGATTAAAAATTGGCCTTCTGGAGCGGCACCTGTAGCTCAGTGAGCAGGGCACCAGGCACATACACTGAGGCTGGTGGGTTCGATTCTGGCCTAGGCCTGCTAAACAACAATGACAACTGCAACAAAAAAATAGCCGGGCGTTGTGGTGGGCGCCTGTAGTCCCAGTTACTTGGGAGGCTGAGGCAAGAGAATCGCTTATGCCCAAGAGTTTGAGGTTGCTGTGAGCTGTGACATCACAGCACTCTACCGAGGACGACATAGTGAGACTGTCTCAAAAAAAAAAAAAAAAACTGGCCTTCTGCTTCAAGGTGCTCACAATCTCTTACTGGAATCCTCTGATATAGCTATGGCAAACAGAACAGCTAAACATTTAATACAACTGAAATTGATTTTTGTAAATGGTGTGTGAGAGAGATCTAACTACATATTATTCCAAATGGATTGTCAGTTTTCCCACATCCTATCCCATGCCAATTTGAAAAGCCACCTTTATCACACACCACATTCCCACAAAACACAGGTGTGCTTCCAGACTGTCCCCTCTATCCCGTTGTTCTGTCTGATCTCATAAAGGGATGTTTAATTGCTGGGGCTTCCTAGTATGTGTTAATATTAAAAGGTCATTCAGCAGATGGGGCACTCAGCCGGTGGTAGAAGAAGGGAGCGTTTCTCTCTCTGGGGTCATGTACTTGGCCAGCATCCTGGTTTGATGGTGTCTCCTTCCTCTCTGCAGATGGCCGATGCCATGGAGATGATGATCCTGAGCATCCTGGCACCACAGCTGCACTGTGAGTGGCGACTCCCCAGCTGGCAGGTCGCATTGCTGACCTCGGTAGGCAGCCCAGTGGCTCTCTCCTGTTGTATACATTCCGATCCCCTAAGGAGCCTCACGGGGATATTCCCCTTTATTCTGCTGTCAGGGACTCAGCAGAAAATAATGAAGACCTCGATGGAAACACTGTGACCTTAACTCCTATTAGTTCCCACCTTACCTCACATGTCCTGACAGGTCTGTAGCCAACACTACCCCAGCCAGGGATCCAACTACTTCTCGGGGGGTGGGGGGAGCACATCCCAGACATTCCACTCAATTGCTGGGAATTTGAAACCTGCCAGTGCTTATCACTTAAACCTTATAAACCTCACTTTTCTTGACTGCAAACAGGAGACGCCACTCTCCCTCCTCCACTCAGGGTGATTTGAGGATTGGGGACAACACAGTGCCTGACATACAGTAGGTGTTCAATAAATGGTAGGTAGTTGTTGCTCCCTGGAATTAAGGCTTGAAGGAGACTGCAGTGAAACCCTCAATTTTTGTCAGGGGGAGAGCAGCAGCGACCTTCTAAAAGAAGGAGGAATGGCCAAACCAGACAAGAGGGTACTAATAATAATGATAATCATGAAAGCTAATTTTTTTTTTTGTAGAGA